>JARSSU010018941.1:0-11981 GCA_029619165.1 Eurosta solidaginis
CTTTAATTTGATACCAATATCGTACAAACACATTCTAGAGTCACCCTGTCCACCTTTATGACGATATCTCGAAACGGCGTCCACCTATAGAACTAAGGCCCACTCCCTTTTAAAATACTCATTAACACCTTCGTTTGATACCCATATTGTACAAACGCCTTCTAGAGTCACCCCTGGTCCACCTTTATGGCTATATCTCGAAAAGGCGACCACCAATACAACTACCACCACTCCCTTTTAAAACCCTCATTAATAGCTTAATTTGATACCCATATCGTACAAACACATTCTAGAGTCACCCCTGGTCCACCTTTATGGCGATATTTCGAAGCGGCGTCCACCTATTGAACTAAGGCCCACTCCCTTTTAAAATACTCATTAACACCTTTCGTTTGATACCCATATTGTACAAACGTATTCTAGATTCACCCCTGGTCTACCTTGTGGCGACATCTCGAAAAGGCGACCACCTATGGAACTAAGGATCACTCCCTTTTAAAATACGCATTAGCACCTTTTTTTTGATACCCATATCGTACAAACAAATTCTAGAGTCAACCCTGATCCACCTTTATGGCGATATCCCTAAATGGCGTCCACCTATAGAACTATGGCCCACTCCCTCATAAAATACTCTTTAATACCTTCATTTGATACACATGTCATACAAACACATTCCAGGGTTTCCCTCGGTTCATTTTCCAACATGGTTATTTTCCCTTATGTTGTCACCATAGCTCTCAACTGAGATGTAATGTTCGGTTACACCCGAACTTAACCTTCCTTACTTGTTGATCTTATGCTGTTTTGACTAGCACTTTAAAATAATTTTGTCAAATTGTTGTGCTGGAAATTAAATAAAAATACAATACAATACAATACAATACTAGATAAGGATATATGTAGCTGTGATTAAAGTGAGTGAACCCTTCTATGAGAGTCATAAAATAAAACAAGTAAGGAAGGCTAAGTTCGGGTGTAACCGAACATTACATACTCAGCTGAGAACTTTGGAGACAAAATAAGGGAAAATCACCATGTAGAAAATGAACCTAGGGTAACCCTGGAATGTGTTTGTATGACATGGGTATCAAATGGAAGGTATTAAAGAGTATTTTAAAAGGGAGTGGGCCATAGTTCTAAAGGTGGACCAGGGTGACTCTAGAATGTGTTTGTACGATATGGGTATCATATAAAAGGTGGTAATGAGTATTATAAAAGCGAGTCATCCTTAGTTCTATAGGTGGACGCATTTCGAGATATCGCCATAAAGGTGGACAGGGGTGAGTCTAGAATGTGTTTGTACTGATATGGGTATCAAATGAAAGGTGTTAATGAGTATTTTAAAATGGAGGGGCCTTAGTTCCATAGGTGGACGCCGTTCGGACATCGCCATAAAGGTGGACCAAGGGTGACTCTAGAATGTGTTGTACGATATGGGTATCAAATGAAAGGTGTTAATGAGTATTTTAAAAGGGAGTGGGCCTTAGTTCTATGGGTGGAATGTGTTTATATGACATGGGTATCAAATGGAAGGTATTAAAGAGTATTTTATGAGGAGTGGGCCATAGTTCTATAGGTGGACGCCATTTAGGGATATCGCCATAAAGGTGGATCAGGGTTGACTCTATAATGTGTTTGTACGATATGGGTATCGAATTAAAGGTATTAATGAGGGTTTTAAAAGGGGTGGTGGTAGATGTATATGTGAAGGCGTTTTCGAGATATCGACCAAAATGTGGTCCAGGGTGACCCAGAACATCATCTGTTGGATACCGCTAATTTATTTATATATGTAATACCTGCCAAGATTTCAAGGGTTTTTTTATTTCGCACTGCAGAACTTTTCTTCTACTTAATATGGTAGGTGTCACACCCATTTTACAAAGTCTTTTCTAAAGTATTTTTGCGTCAATAAACCAATCAAATTACCATGTTCATCCCTTTTTCGTCATTTGGTATAGAATTATGGCATTTTTTTCATTTTAAGTAATTTTCCATTTCGAAAAAGTGGGCGCGGTTATAGTCGATTTGGGGGCTAAGATACTGGCTTGGATATCATAAGTGGTTTCAGACTCTGGATCAGGGACTGATTTCAGTCTTACATCGGCCATAGTGACGAATGTCACGCATGATTAGTTTTCACGTCCTGCACGAGGTGCCCCTGCTTCTACTGATAATGGCGGATCTAGAGAGGACAACTCGATAAAACCCGCACCCCTGAGTCATTGTGCCGAGCTCAGGGGAGGGAGTACTCTTTAAGAGTCAAGATCGGTACACAACGGTGACGAACTGGATGTTTTAGGGCTTTGATTTGACATTAAATTTGGACTTGATGACTTTGGGCTGGTAGGTGCGGTATTCTGCCACTTTAGTAGGTCGGGGTGAGACCCTACCGAAATGGCTGGTAGGCTAATGCTGCACCTGCCCACGTCCCGTTAAAACCGTGGCGGGCCTCAAGGTACGTTCCGGCTCCGTCGCCGTTAAGTTGGTGGTGTAGGTGCGGTTGAAGATTTCCCGCTTCGCGTCCGGTCTGGCTCTGAACGCATTACTCATAAGGTAATGCGTCAACCCTCGCGTGGCCTCCCTGCGCTAGCATAGATAACCACGAGACCGTTAAAGGGCGACTACACAATCGGCTCCGGATAGCGGCCTTGAGGGGGGACTTTTTAGAATGGACAAGACTGATACGAATCCGCCAAGGATGGGGTGCGGAAGAAGAGCGCTTTTGATGGAAATCCGTCAAATCAATCTTCAGCACTCTAAGGCGGCTTCCGCAAATTTGTTGCTCTGCCTTGAAAAAGGCGGAGTGGATATAGTCCTTGTCCAGGATCCGTGGCTGAGTAGTAACGGCAGTAAGATTTCTGGATTAAGGACTGGAAAATTCAACACCTTGGTGCATGGGGAGGCAAGTAGGCCTAGATCCTGTGTGCTTGTTAAAAAGAGATTAAAGCTTTTATTCTCTCTAATTTCAACAATGCTGACTTAACCACGGTCTGCCTCGAGCGAGGAAGTAATGAAGTGTGGGTGGTCTCAGCGTACATGCCCCACGGGGACGTAGAGGGACCACCACCTGCGATACTGGTGAAATCACCGCTGAAGCAAGGCGGAGAGGTGTTGGTGTGATCATCGGTGCCGATGCTAATGCCCATCATAGCATTTGGGGAAGCTCGGATACCAACACTAGAGGTGAGTCTTTATTTACTTTATTGTAGATGAGGGACTTTGTATATGTAATAGGGGGAATGACCCGACTTTTATTACTGCGGTAAGGGAGGAGGTCCTGGACCTCACCCTGGTTAGTAGAGAACTGGAAGGTCGGATATCTGGATGGAGGGTTCTCAACGAGCACTCCTTCTCTGATCACGATATATTCAGTTCTCAGTGAACGAAGAATGTCCCGGTAAAATATCTTTAGGAACCCTAAAAGTACTAACTGGGACTTGTATTGTAGGAGCTGGGAGGCTACTGCTGGGGCCTATCATTAGTTCGGGCCTGTCCGAATCTGAGATAGACGTTCTGGTGAAAACTTCACCTCGGCAAGCAATAGCGCCTTTCAGCTGTCCTGCCCATTGAAAACTTACAGGGGGAAGGACAAGCCGCCCTGGTGGTCGGATTCTATTGACGACCTAAGAGCGTCCAGTCGGCGGCTCCTCAACAGAGCCAGGAGGAGTAAATTACCCTTGGACTGGGAGCTCTATAAGGTGAGTCTGGGGATTTATAAATATGTAATAAGGATAGCCAAGCGAGATGCATGGCGAAGCTTCTGCGAAACGTAAAGGCTGCAATGAGTCCGCGAGATTTAGGAAAATACTCTCTAGGAACCCCGCTCCTCTGGGGTATCTGAGAGATGATGGTGGGGACTGGTCGATGAGTAGCGAGGTGTCCCTAAGGCTTTTACTGGACAATCATTTTCCCGATGTCCAGTTGCGCAGGGATCTTCGCCTGCATGGTCGGCGGTCGTTGGCCATGCAGAAGTGCCTGCCATTCCAATACGGGAAAGTCAAATAACCTGGGCTATAGGGTCGTTCAAGCCTATAAGTCTCCGGGCCGGATGGAATCATTCTGCGCAGCTTCAAAGGTCTTTGGGGATTTCCTGCCGCTGGTTGGCCATCATATATACTAACTGCCTCAGGCTTAACTATATCCGAATTCTTGGCACACGGTTAGGGCTATTTTCATTCCGAAGGCCGGCAGAAGCTCTCATGTATCACCTAAGTATTCAGGGCCAATCAGTCTCTCGTCGTTCTTCTTAAGACGTTTGAGCGGTTGATTGACCTGTACCTACGGGAAAGGATACCTCGGGGGTTACTGTCGGCTTTACAGCATGCGTACTGCAAGGGCAGATCGACGGAAACGGCTCTCCATTCGATTGTAAAGCAAATAGAGGTCCCTAGAACACAAAGAGTATGTGTTAAGCGACTTAAACTATGAACATTTTCGTTCGTTTGTTTCAGTAGCCATTGAGTGTGCTTGTAATTCTCAACTGGTTAGTGAAATATTCTAAAGACATAGTTTGAGTTTTTAATTAAAATCGAGGTTCTTCGGATGGTGTGCTATACATCAGAGCCCAGTGCTCGCCTCCATATCACACTTTGAGGGGTTCTTCAATAGAAGATGAGGTGCTCATTAGAGCGAAACCTCAGAGTGCCCAACGCTCGCCCCAAATTAAATAAATAGAGGTTCTTCGGATGGTGTGCTAATACATCAGAGCCCAGTGCTCGCCTCCATATCACACTTTGAAGGGGTCCTTCAAATAGAAGATGAGTGCTCATTAGAGCGAAACCTCAGAGTGCCCCAACGCTCGCCCCAAATTAAATAATATGAGGTCTTCTTGTAGAAAATGGTGTGCCAATACCTCAGAGCCGTCCCGTGCTCGCCTCCATATCACATTTTAAAGGGTTCTTCAAATAGAGGATGAGGTGGCTCAGTATGAGCGAAGCCTCAAGCCCCAGTGCTCGCCCCAAATTAATAAATAAAGGGTACTGATGCTATGCATCCTCATGACTTAAACACAACAATAACATAAAACTACCCACTTAATAAACTGAATCCCTTAAATAAACACAAAAATAAATGAAGTGTACTGATGCTATGCATCCTCCCATGACTTCTATACACCAATAACACTAAAACTACCCAACTCAATAAATGGAATACATTAATCAAAAACCCCATAAACTCATACAGTCCATTAATATAATAATTTATAAATTTAAAAAAGGAATGCTTGGTGGAGTTGAACCCGCAACCCCGGGCGTTGGTCGGGTACGTCAGCCACTGTGCACGACTCATACGCTTACAAGCACATAAAATTACTCATTTATACTCTTATTAAACTGCTCGCCTCAATGCCCAAAGCTTAGACATGGGTCCTTCGAGCGGCTCACTGGCTCTGTATGAAGTTCATTAGACGACTAAGCCGTCTAGCGAGTATGTTTAAGCGACTTAACTATGAACATTTTTCGTTCGTTTTTCATTAGCCATTGAGTGTGCTGTATTCTCAACTGATAGTGAAATATTCTTAAAGACATTAGTTTGAGTTTTTTAATAAACATACTCGCTTAGACGGCTTAGTCTGTCTAATGAAACTCCATACGAGCCAGTGATCGGCTCGAAGACACCATGGCTAAGCTTGGGCAATGAGGGCGAGCCGTTTAATAAGAGTTATAAATGAGTAATTTTATGTGCTTGTAAGCGTATGAGTCTGGCACAGTGGTGACGTACCGACCAAACGCCCGGGGTTGCGGGTTCAACTCCCACCAAGCATTCCTCTAAATGAACAGCCTTTGTGGAAAAACAGACGACACCACAACGTAAGCTTGACATACGACGCTCGGCGAAGGGAGAAGTTTTTACGCATAAATGATCCGCAAAGTCGACTCCTGTTGTATGAAAGGGTAGGGAATACGTTGACCTCTCGGGTGGCAAGGCTGCCATTATCTGCGTTTCATCTGCTGTTTATAGATGGTGCAGGTTTTGCAGCTGGAAGACGAGCATTTGACCTTTTGCTTCACGTGGAATGTAGTACTGTTGCTGTACCATTCGGATCATCAGCTGTTGTCGGCATGAGCAGCGTGCGACAATGGAGGAGAGTCCACCAGAAGAGAACACAATGCTAGAGTTTGGCGGTATGTTAATTGGGTGCCGCTCATAAAGCGATAGGTGTGCATATGCTAATCTGCCAGAAACTCGTATGATTCCTGAGTCATCTAGCATGGGGTTTATGTCAGAGGGTGTTCTTTTGGGTAGGTCCGACGTTTGAATGACGCAAGCTTCTCGTGTCTCCGTAATGATTCCGTTGAGTTTGAATGATGTTTGATTTTGGCATCATTCACTTCGGCGGGGTGAGATTAGCGTGGCTGGAACTTCAGTTTCCTTGCTTTCTGATTAACCGCAACATATAGGCCACGACTCGAAGCGCTCGAGAAAATGACGAAAACGTGTCGATTATATCTATGATTTTCTTCCTGCAGGGTGTGGAATACTCCACATGTCGTGTTCGGGGAGGGTTGGAGGTGGGTGTGAGAAATATCCTTTGGCACGAGTTGATGGATTGATAAGCCAATTAGGTCACTTCCACCATAATGACATTAGGACTAAATCTGAGCCTTGCAGCCTCGAGTGCCCAAATCCGCTGATGGATCCTTACTGGAAACGTGCTCCAAGTGGTTCGTTGTCAACGTTCTTAGAATTTCAGAGGGTCTGTTGGCGACATACGTTTTCCAGGTATGGGTGGTTTTCTAACCAGGCCAGTACGATGGCAGAATATCGCACCATAAGAGAATGAGTCGTGTGGGGTATGATTCAGCTCACTTCGCAGCTGTTTCACTAACTTGGAGAGTAAAACTGCTCCACAGAGTTCCAACGTGAAGACTCACGTGTGGAGGTGCTACTTTGCTTTTAGCAGCTAGCAAATGGATGAAAAAACTATTTTCATGGTTTGTACTCGTAAATAGATACAGGCACAATATGCTTTTTCTGTAAAGCATCTGAGATCCATGCAGCTGGATTAGTTATCCGGAATACTGTACCCACTAGGGATTTTACGTCTCTGATATGAGTAATTTTCCTAAATTGAGGTCCATTTTTGAGAGCTCCGGCTTATACTCTCTAGGAACCCCGCTCTCTGGGGTATCTGAGAGATGATGGTGGGACTGGCCGATGAGATAGCGAGGTGTCCTAGGCTTTACTGGACAACATTTTCCCGATGTCCCAGTGCGCAGGAGATCTATCGCCTGCATGGTCGGCGGTCGTTGCCATGCAGAAGTGCCTGCCATTCCATACGGGAAAGTCAAATAACTGGCTATAGGTCGTTCAGACCTATAGTCTCCGGCCCGTGATGGAATCATTCTCGCAGTCTTCAAAGGTCTTGGGAATTCCTGCCGCTGGTTGGCCATCATATATACTAACTGCCTCTGGCTTAACACAACACAATATATCCGAATTCTTGCACACCGTTAGGGTATTTTCATCTCCGAAAGGGCCGGCAGAAGCTCTCATGTATCACCTAAGTATTTCAGGCCAATCAGTCTCTCGCGTTTTCTTCTTAAGACGTTTGAGCGGTTGATTGACCTGTACCTACGGGAAAGGATACCTCGGGGTACTGTCGGCTTACAGCATGCGTACTGCAAGGGCAGCTAGACGGAAACGCTCTCACATTCGATGGTAAAGCAAATAGAGGGGTCCCTAGAACACAAAGAGTATGCCTGGGTGCTTTCTAGAACGAGGGAGCTTTCAACAATGTCTTACCGGGGGCAATCGAAGAGCTCTGGTGGTTTAGGAGTCGAGGCGGCTCTGGTTGAATTATTAGCAAACTTCTATGCGCAGAATGTTGCAGCGGATTGGGGAGGGGCCATACTTAAGAGGAAGGTGTGCAGGCCACGCCACAGGGGGGTGTCCTATCTCCTCTCCTCTTGGTTGTGGTAGTCAGCCAACGAGCTTCTTGTGGAGCTGAGCCAATGGTGTTCGTGTGGTGTGCCTATGCAGTGACCTCGCTATCCTAGTCCGAGGCAAATTTCTGGGCACCTGCGCGCTGTTCTACAGGGCTACCTGATACTGTGGCTAGGTGGCTGAATCATGTGGATTGGCGTCAAGCCGCGGGCAAAAACGGATTGTCCTTTTCACAAGGAGTATAAGATGGCCGATTTTTCAGAACTCCTCAATTGGCGGGGTACCGTTGGTACTTTCCTGATAGGGTTAATATTTGGGGATTGTTTGGACAAGAAACTGTCCTGAGACCCAATGTGGACGATCGCCACGAATGCGCCATTGCCCTTGTACTGCTGCAGAGGAGCTATCGGGCAGAGAGGATGGGACTCTCGCAAAAATAGTACACTGGCTTTATGAGATGGTGGTCAACCGATTCTGCTATATGGGGTGTGCTGGTCTGGTGGAAGCACTGGACCGGCGAGCACCTCCAACTGTTAGTGTCAGTGCACGGACGGCGCTGATCGGTATCGTGGCGCTCTCAGAACAACACCTACCTTGCACTGAACGTCATGCTGAACATATACCAGTAGATATTGCGGGAAAGGCGGCCGCGGCAAGGTCGTGGTCAGGCTTCTGATATGGATACTAGTCTTTTGACCGCGGACACTCTAGCCTTCTTACCAGTTTCGACTTCATCCCGAACAGAACGGACTACTGTATGCCGATGACCTGCTCCTAGACAGACCTTCACCCCAGTTATTCCAGAGAGAGAGGATTGGAAGAGGAATATCTGGGGCATGGGACCGTTACCAGTTCACGGATGGTTTAAGCTGGTGAGAGGTTGGTGTCTTGTGTCAAGAGCTATTTAAGCCGTAAATTTAAGTTGTGGCTGATCACTGCAGTGTATGCAAGCGAAATTGCTGCGATTAGGATGTGGTGGATGGAATGCTATCCAGTGCTACCACGGTTAGGGAATTTAACATCTACTTGATAGCCAAGCGGCTATCAAGGCCTTGAGCTCAACTACAGTGCGATCGAGGTGGTCTGGGAGTGCTGACCTCGCTTGCGATTGCATCGAATATTTTACATAAGATTATCTGGTTCCGGGCCATAGTGATCTCCCGGATAACTGTCAGCGACCTCTTAGCCCGCATCGGTACAACTGAACCGGAGAAGATGGCTGTAGGGATTCGGGATCGCTGGCCCTGGATTACTCCTCCATAGCTGGCCTCGAATCAGCTCAGCAAACGTTGGGCGGATACCACGTCTTGCGGTAGCAGATCTTCTGCCAAAAGTGGATGGCCAGGAGTATGCTGAAATAATTGCGTTCTACTAGGCTCACCTATCAATGGTCATTAGGGGTTTTGACAGGGCACTGTCCATGGGTATCATGCGGTACCGTCTCAATATACTGGAACTCCATCCTGCTGCAGCTGTATGGAGGATGATGAGGTGGAATCACCAAATCACTTTATGCTTGATTGTCCAGCTTTTGCCAGAACTAGGCGAAAGTACTTCGTCGCGACTCACTTGTATCTCCCGAGATAGATCTAAGTGAGATCGGTATCATTCGGAGCTTATCGTGCTACCCACGATTATCTAAGTTGCTAGATCTAAGTCACTGTTATTTTTGGATATGTGGGATCACAACGGACTTTTTTCGTTGTCAAGTGCGCTATCCTAGCAGGCAGCTACACTACACTATCCTCCTATAGTCGGATTTGTCCATTTTTTGACTAAGATACAGTGAGTCAGATAAGTACGTGGACTAGTTTAGTAAAGATATATCGGTTTTTGCTCACATTATCCGTGTACGGTCCCGAGGGGAAGGACAACCGGACGACTGTGTATAAAAACTGGACGTGGCTTCACCAAAAGAAATAGTTACCGTGTCTAGAATCTATGCCCTACCAATTTCAGAGGATGGTAAATTTTGTTCGACTTATGGCATGAAAGTATCCTAGACAAATTAAATGAATAAGGCGGAGCCCACGCCATTTTGAAATTTTCTTTTATTTTTGTATTTTGTTGCACACATACATTACTGGAGTTGATGTTGACATAATTTACTTATATACTGTAAAGATATAAACTGTTAAAATTTGACTTAAAAAAACAAATTTTTTAAAGTGGGCGTGGTCGTTCTCCGATTTTGCTAATTTTATTATGCATACATATAGTAATAGGAGTAATGTTTCCTGCCGAATTTCATCATGATATCTTCAACGACTGCCAAATTACAGCTTGCAAAACTTCTAAATTACTTTCTTTAAAAGTGGGCGGTGCCACGCCCATTGTCCAAAACTTACTAATTTTCCATTCTGAGCCATAAATTCAACTCACCTACCAAGTTTCATCGCTTTATCCCTCTTTGGTAATGAATTATCGCACTTTTTTCGGTTTTCGAAATTTCGATGTCGAAAAAGTGGCGTGGTTATAGTCCGATATCGTTCATTTTAATAGCGATCTGAGATGAGTGCCCAGGAACCTACATACCAATTTTCATCAAGATACCTCAAAATTTACTGAAGTTATCGTGTTAACGGACAGACGGACGGACGGACGGACATGGCTCAATCAAATTTTTTTCGATACTGATGATTTTGATATATGGAAGTCTATATCTATCTCGATTCCTTTATACCTGTACAAGCAATCGTTATGCAATCAAAGTTAATATACTCTGTGAGCTCTGCTCAACTGAGTATAAAAAAATATCACTATTTGGCGCTTTGTGCGATATTTTTCGTAATCGAGCGACTGACGTTCTTTCACAATAATACTAGTATTTTTCGCTAGTTATTGTTATAACTTATTTTGAAAATTATTGTTAACTTTTTAGATTGATATTGTTTAAAAACGTGTTTATAATCAAAATACATATATTTATTTATTGTAGCGATGTAAAGTCAATTTCTATATTCCTACAGTTGCCGTCTTAAGCTGTTGTTGTGGTTGTTGCGATAAGGACACTCCCCGAAGGCCTTTGGTAGTGTTATCGATATTGATGGTTCTTTGCCGGATGACTTTTAGGCCATACCGTCCTCCCACCTCCTAGATCCATGAGGATTCGGGGTCGCCAGAGCTCGGCTGTTAAAGAAACAGGATTGGCCACGTATAGATGAGTTGACAATAGGGTTTGGAGAAGCTATATATTGCGCTGGCAACCTGAAAGGGTTGCGCTACACAACCCCTTGAATCTATTTGGTATTTAGTCGCCTCTTACGACAGGTATGCCTACCGCGGGTATATCTTACCCCCTAACCCGCTGGGGTGACCGTCTCAAGCTAATTAAATTAAAATAATATGTTAAGATGACAACGTTAAATCGGTAGCAAATTAACGTCGCATCTTTATATTATTTCTAACTGCTGTTTTTATGTGCAGGTCCCTTTGGTATCAAATATATAAATAAGTTTAGGTTGTAAAGATGGGGATGCGTGCTATTAGCAAGCTTTGGGCATTATTGGCCGTAGTGCTTTGTTTAGCTTTATTTTATTAAAATAATTTGTTAAAAATAAACGATGTGAGCATACAAAGAAATATATTTGTAATTTGGAACTATTGTGAATATTTGATAAGAACTACACTGCATTGCCGTCAGTTGCTAACATTCGCCAGGTGGCAGCGCAAGCGCTGTAAGTTTTATTGAAAGATGATTGACTGATAGATTAGCTGATTTATGTTGCTATTGATATGAGACTTTTATATACATACATTCATAAAACATTCTTTGTTGCGCAAGATGCACACGGGTCCGGCTTGTTAACACTTAATAAAGATCTTGATTATGTCACCCCACTTAGTTTCGAGCAGTGTTGTTGCTCAAAATGTAGTGCACCGTCCCAACTATGGTTTTGTGAGAGGAGCATACAATAAAACTAATTAGCAGTTTGAAAACAGAAGAATTATTTGTACTTTTCTCTATTTACTCATTAAAAATATAGTTATTGTATACATATCACATGATCGTTCTCAAATTAATGTATCAATTCAGTTGTGCAATACCTACAGTGATGGAAAAAGAATAGGACATTTACTCCCAAATG
>JARSSU010018942.1:0-16074 GCA_029619165.1 Eurosta solidaginis
ATAAGCCCACTTTTTTCGATATCGAAAATTTTGGAAAACAGAAAAGTGCGATAATTGTTACAAATGGAAGCTATAGCGACGAAAATTGGTAGATTGAGTTGACTATTACGCAGAATGGAAATTTGTAAAATTTTGGACATTGGTGTTGGCATCCTCCCACTTTTAAAAGATTTGGTAATTTAAAGTTTTGCAGATTTAATTTGCATGTCGTTGAGGATATCTATGATGAAATTTGGCAGGAACGTTATCTTCTATGTACTATATGTTTCGCGTTATAAAAATTAGCAAAATCTTGAAGGACACGACCACTTTTTAAAAAAATTTGTTTTTTTAAGTAAAATTTTTATCTAAAAATTGTAATATCTTTACAGTATATAAGTTAATTATGTCAACGATTCAATCCAGTAATGTATATGGTGAATTTATTAATACAAAAATAAAAGATAAATTTCAATATATGCGTGGCTCCGCCATTTTTTCATTTAATTTGTCTAGGATTACTTTTAAAGCGCATATTCGAACAAAAATTACCAATCTATTTTGAATTTGGTATGTGGTCATAGATTTTATGACATTACTGTTTTTTGTGAAAATGGGCGTGGTTTGATGCACGCCCAGTTTTTATAACAGTCGTCCGTCTGTACTTTCCGCATTGTAAGTTAACACTGATAACTTTGCAATTAATCACAATCTTTAATGAACTTAGTTGACGTGCTTACTTGAGCTTCACGTTATCTTTGGTATAGAAAATTGAACGAAATTCGACTATGTACCGGCCTACATTTTTTCGATATGTCGAAAATTTGAAAAATGAAAAATATGATGCTTGTATATTCTTATACGCAATTTACTGAATAAAAGTGATATAGATGGTAGGGTAATTGTGATTGTTTTTATTGAACGAAATATAACTTTAGGGAAAAATGTTTATAATAGGTTTGTGACACTTGTACCTATATTAATTTAGAAGAAAATGAAATAAGGTTCTGCATGGCGAAATAAAAAACCCTTAAAATCTTGGCAGGTATATACATATATAATAAAATTAGCTGTATCCAACCGATGATGTTCTGGGTCACTCCTGAGTCACATTTTGTACGATATCTGGCGAAAACGCCTCACACCACTCCCGTTTATTAAAACTCTCTTTAAGACCTTGAATTGATACCGTATCGTACACAACTCATGTCTAGAGTCGCACTCATGGTCCACCTTATGGGCGATATCTCGAAAAGGCGTCCACCTAGTGAATCTAAGCCCACGTCTTTAAAATATACTACACTCTCAGTTGATACCCATATCGTAATAAACATATTCTAAGCACCCTGGTCCCGACCATTTATGGCGATGATCTCGAATAAGGCGAACACCTATAGTAACGAAGGCGCTCTCTCCCTTTTAAAGATACTCATTAACACCTTCTTTTGATACCCATATTGTACAAACAATTCTAGGGTCACCCCTGCTCCACCTTCTATGGCGATATCTCGAAACGGCGTCCACATAGGAACTAAGGATTTACTCCCTTTTAAAATACTCATAAGCACCTTTCTTTGATACCCATATTGTACAAACAAATTCTAGGGTTACCCCTGGTCCACCTTTATGCGATATATCGAAACCGCTTCCACCTATGGAAACTAAGGGTTACTCCTTTTAAAATACTCATTAGCACCTTTCATTGATACCCATATCGTGCAAACGCGTTCTATAGTCACCCCTGGTCCACCTTTATGGCGATATCTCGAAAAGGCCGACCACTATACAACAACCACCACTCCCTTTTAAAACCCTTATTATACCTTATTTGCTACCGTATCGTACAAACATATTCTAGAGTCACCCTGGTCCACCTTTAGGGCGATATTCGAAACGGCGTCCACCTATAGAACTAAAGCCCACTCCCTTTTAAAATACTCATTAACACCTTTCGTTTGATGCCCATATTGTACAAACAAATTCTAGGTCACCCCTGGTCCACCTTATGGCGATATCTCGAAACGGCGTCCACCTATGGAACTAAGGATTACTCCCTTTTAAAATACTCATTAACACCTTTCTTTTGATACCCATATTGTACAAAACAAATTCTAGGGTCACCCCTGGTCCACCTTTATGGCGATATCTCGAAAATGGCGTCCACCTATGGAACTAAGGATACTCCCTTTTAAAACTCTCATTAACACCTTTCATTGATACCCATATCGTACAAAACGCATTCTAGAGTCAACCCTGATCCACCTTTATGGCTATATCCCTAAATGGCATCCACCTATAGAACTATGGCCCACTCCCTCATAAAATACTCTTTAACTGCCTTTCATGTTGATACACATTCCAGGGTTTCCCTCGGTTCATTTTCCTACATGGTTATTTTCCCTTATGTTGTCACCATAGCTCTCAACTGAGGATGTAATGTTCGGTTACACCCGAACTTAACCTTCCTTACTTGTTATTTTTCGTAATTTTCGATATCGAAAAAATGGGCGTGGTCATAGTCGGATTTCGGCAATTTTTTATACCATACAAAGTGAGTTCAGATAAGTACGTGAACTGAGTTTAGTAAAGATATATCGATTTTTGCTCAAGTTTCGTGTTAACGGCCGAGCGGAAGGACAGACGGTCGATTGTGTACAAAAACTGGGCGTGGCTTTACCAATTTCGCCCTTTTCACAGAAATAAGTTATCGCCCTAGAATCCAAGCCCCTACCAAATTCACAAGGATTAGTAAATTTTTGTTCGACTTCTGGCATTAAAGGTATCCTAGACAAATTAAATGAAAAGGGCTAAGTCTCGCCCATTTTGAAATTTTCTTTTATTTTTGTATTTTGTTAAACCATATCATTACTGGAGTTGAATGTGACATAATATTTGTTATATACTGTAAAGATATTAAATTTTTGTTAACATTTTACTTAAAAAAATTTTTTTTTAAAGTAGGCGTGGTTGTTCTCCGATTTTACTAATTTTTATTAAGCATACATATAGTAATAGGAGTACGTTTTTGCCAAATCTTATCATGATATCTTCAACGACTGCCAAATTACAGCTTGCAAAAATTTGAAATTACCTTCTTTTAAAAGTGGGCGGTGCCACGGCCATTGTCCAAAATTTTACTAATTTTCTATTCTGCGTCATAAGATCAACTCACCTACCAAGTTTCATCGCTTTATCCGTCTTTAATAATGAATTATTACACTTTTTCGGTTTTCGAAATTTTCGATATCGATAAAGTGGGCGTGGGTTGGTCCGATATCGTTCATTTTAAATAGCGATCTGAGATGATGCTCAGGAACCTACATACCAAATTTCGTCAAGATACCTCAAAATTTACTCAAGTTATCGTGCTAACGGACGGACGGACGGACAGACGGACATGGTTCAATACAATTTTTTTCGATCCTGATGATATTGATATAGGAAGTCTATATCTATCTCGATTCCTTTATACCTGTACAACCAACCGTTATCCAATCAAAGTTAATATACTCTGTGAGCTCTGCTCAACTGTGTATAAACAAACCTTAACACTTTAAATTTATTTTCAAAACTACTTTAAGACTTTTAAATATTCTTAACTTGATTCACTTTATTATTTACAAGAAAAGTTACCAATATATTCTTAACAAGTAAGAAGGCTAAGTTCGGGTGTAACCGAACATTACATACTCAGCTGAAAGCTTTGGAGACAAAATAAGGGAAAATCATCATTTAGCAAAATGAACCTAGGGTAACCCTGGAATGTGTTTGTATGACACGGGTTTCAAATGGAAAGTATTAAAGAGTATTTTAAAAGAAGTATGCCATTGTTCTATAGGTGGACGCATTTCGGGATATCACCATAAAGGTGGACCAGAGGTCACTCTAGAATGTGTTTGTATGACATGGGTTTCAATGGAAGGTATTAAAGAGTATTTTTTAAAAGGGAGTGGGCCATAGTTCTAGAGGTGGACGCCATTTCGGGATAGAATGTGTTTGTACGACATGGGTATCAAATGAAGGGTGTTATGAGTATTTTAAAAGGGAGTGGGCCTTAGTTCTATAGGTGGACGCCTTTTCGAGATATCGCCATAAAGGTGGACCAGGGGTGACTAGAATGCTTTTGTATGATATGGGTATCAAATTAAAGGTATTAATGGAGGTTTTAAAAGGGAGTGGCCCTTAGTTGTATATGTAAAGGCGTTTTCGAGATATCGATGAAATGTGGACCAGGTGACCCAAAACATCATCTGTCAGGTGCCGCCAATTATTTATATATGTAATACCACGAACAGTATTCCGGCCATATTCCAAGGGCGTTTGAATTCGCCCTGTAGAACTTTTTCAATTTCTTCTACTTAATATGGTAGGTGTCACATCCATTTTACAAAGTTTTTTCTAAGGTTATATTTTGCGTCAATAAACCAATCCATTTACCATGTTTCATCTCTTTTTTCATATTTGGTATAGAATTATGGCATTTTTTCATTTTCGTAATTTTCGATATCGGAAAAGTGGGCGTGGTCATATTCGGATTTCGGTAGTTTTTTATACTAAGACTAGCAGATCCCGTCAGATGTTGTTCTGCCCTAAATTTGGTCTATCTGCATACATTTTTATAAGCTTTTTCCGTCTAGCCCTGCCCTCCCCCAATCATCACTTTTTCTTAATCCTTTTATTCTCTCCTCCCTCCGTCTTTTTCGCTTCATCTATCTCTATCTTTGTCTCACTCTATCTCTTTGTCAGTCTCCTTCCCTCTTTTCTCTTCTCTGAAGTTTTTTCCCATTCTTCTTCATACCCTTATTGCCAGTCCCAGAGGGTGGTATGTATTTTGTTCCAGTCCCATTCCGAGTCTGAGTCCACTCCGAGTCTCAGTTCTAGTCCTAGTCCTAATCCCAGTCCCAGCCTGTCTCTGGTCTACTTCGAGGAAAAAAAGGATCGTAAATACTAATATAGGCAAATTTATATACCAAATTTCAGGCAAATCGAATAGGACGTACGTAAATAGGTATGTGGGTATTATTAATTCATGTCTTTATTTCGGCTTCGCATGCATATTTATCAGATTTGCCAGGTTGATGCGACTAAATCGAATATCACAATGAAAATTAATTTAAAGCTCTCAGCAACAGCTTTCATTTGATATCCATATTACAGACACATTCTAGGGGTTATCCGGGTCCAGGTTTTGGCCTATATCTCGAGACTCTAGTCACCCAGGGGTATAAAGATTACTCTGTACTAAAGC
This sequence comes from Eurosta solidaginis, assembly GCA_029619165.1. Lineage (NCBI taxonomy): Eukaryota > Metazoa > Arthropoda > Insecta > Diptera > Tephritidae > Eurosta > Eurosta solidaginis. Next base: position 5,228 of record JARSSU010018942.1, read on the forward strand.
ACACATCAGCAGCTTCAATTTGATACCCATAATGTAAAACCACATCCTAGTATTACCCTGGTCCACGTTTTGGCCTACATTTCGAGACCATAGTCACCAATAGGTATGAAAAATTCCCTGTACTAAAGCTCTCATCAACAGCTTTCATTTGTTATCCATATTCTATAAACACATTCTAGGAGCACCCGCGTCCACGTTTTGGCCTATATCTCGAGACCCTAGTCACCCAGGGGTATAAAGATTACTGTGTACTAAAAGCACACAATTAACAGTTTCAATTGATACCATAATGTAAAATCACGTCCTAGTGTTAGCCTGATACCGTTTTGGCCTCTATCTCGAGACCCTAGTTCCAAATACATAGGTATGAAATTATCATGTACTAAAGCACTCATTCAACAACTTTCATTGTTTATCCTGTGACGGAATTTTCTTTGACTTTGCCGGGGTTAGCCTCAGTCCGCCGGGTAGCCTCACCCTGTTTATTCTTATAAAACGTACAAAAGTATTTATTTAATAAAAATTCTATTTCTACTCCTAGCTGATTGCCTTACTTTGTAAGAGGTGACTGAGGTAATAAAGCCCTCGGCCAACCTCTGCGGTCGAATGGAGTAATAAAGCCTCCAGACGAATATACTTTTAGTACAAATGAAGTCAAAAACCTTCAGGTGTACTCTTGGTCGGTAGTGATAAAACCTACCGACTCGTATGCCTGTCTCCTAATCTCTGAATTTCAATGCGAACTCGTCGCCCTTATATACTAATTTTTGCACGCAGGCAAACGGTTATTTTATAATAACAACTTTAACTAATAGTATTAACAATATAAAACAACTGTTATTCCGGTGAATATTTCCTTCCCATGAATTTCCATGCACCATAATGCTCCTTATTGAATACAATGCCTTTGTACTTGCTCATACCGTGCTTTCCAGCTTTGCTTAACTATTGTGTGTTTGTACATTTGTTTGTGGTCACCTGATTCTAATGTTGTGTTTTGCTTTGCCCAATGCTTCTGCCTTCTGTTGTATGGCGTGCGTTGGTGTGTTGTATGCTAGTGCGTAAATATGTATAGCGAAATTTCAATTAGTAGCGGCGCTTATTTTGACGACTTGCTGCTGATCTCCGTTCACTTAAGTTATTATGTATGTTGTATTTGTAGCTGGGTGTATTGGATTTTGAGTGTGCAAAGGGTTGATTGACCGCTGCATTTTTATGTTTTGTGCGTATCTACCTCCTTCCAAATATTCAATGCATGTTAGGGTGATCCTATATTTAAAATTTATGTTTGCGAAAATGTAAATATTTTGCTTGCGTGCAAAAGTGCGCAAGTCTAATTTGTTCTTCATTTAATAATTATCAATTCAATGTACAACAGAATATATGTATTTAGGGTATAATTCATAAAGGTATACATATGTATATTTCTGGTGCTTCATATAAAATGTATAAGTGATAAATTCAAATATTATTATAAATTTCAAGTTATTTCAAAATGTATGTTCTTTAGAAAAATGTATGGATATGTGTATGTTGTGAGGATACAAAGTCCTCGGCTTTGGGGTCCTCACACTCCCCCCTCACCTGCCGCAATGAGACCCACCGTCACCAGGTCGGTGCGCGTGATCCGTACGCGGAAGTGGTGTTCGCCCATGCTGCTTCGTCGTCGCTGCCGTCGCTGGCCATCAGGCTCAATATGTCGCTGTTTTTGTCGTTGAGGCTGCCGTTGACCCCGCTGGCCTTACGGCTTAATATTCGCTGTCGTCGTTGGTTGTTGGCGTTTCGCTGCCCTTCCCGTCGGCGGTATGTGTGATGCCAGTCTATAAAATAAATGAAAAACTGGTGGATTTTCCTTAGGGTGTTCCCACCGTGTATGGTGGATTTTAAAAAAAAACGTGGTATATCATGCGCATAGTTAAAGAGTATATTTATGGGATATTTATGTAATTGTGGTTAGAGTTTACCGAGCTTTTAGTGGTTGATTCGACTTCCGGGTACTTCTTGATATGAAATTTCTTCGTGTATGATTTGACACTGTCTCGGTTGGGCGTGTCCGTTACTACCGATTTCATCCGGATTGAAGTAGAATCTTACAAAATAGTCTGTAATTCCGCAGTTGTCTCGGGGTGTGTGTTCGTTTAAGGCTGCCATAGCGAACTGCCTTCCCAGGTGTAATCTTGATCCATGCGCCGGTTCTCTGGCGATCTGTAATTTATTTTCTGGAAATATTCGTACCTGATTCTCCGCAATGTTTTGTACTTGACCGTCTCTGTATGCCATCAGCTGTTGACTTGTACCTTGGTTCTCTCCGTGTTGTCTCTCGGTCTCTTCGCTGACTCGTGTGAGCGTACCGCAAATGGCTACCTCGCTGTTCTTTCTCTGTTGTTGTACCTCGGGATTGTTGTTTGCTGTTCGATTTGACGATGTTGACGCGGTTTGATCTTCACTAGCGTCCTTCTTGTATCTCTGTTTATGACTTTGCCTCCTGGATTCGTTGTTGTCGGCGGCGTCGGCTGCGTGGTATGCTTTCAGCTCACTTAGGTGGGCTGTCCTCCTCCTTCCTCTGAAGACTTTGTCTAGCTCTACGATCACTGGGTGACACAAAGTTCGTTACCCGGTGAGGTCCACTGTACCTGGGCGCTAGTTTGGCTGCAAAGTTATCCGCCGCTTTTGACAGCTGATGTTCCTTTACCAGCACTAGGTCGCCTATCGCCGGTCGCCATTGCCTTCGTCTTAAGTTGTAATACTTCGCTTGCTCCATAGATGCTGTCTCTTGCTTCCGTCGTACCATCTCGAATATTTCTTTCATCCTCGTTGACTTCTCTCCTGGGTTCGCTAATTTCTCACCTGTACCAAATGTCTGCTCATCGTAAAGGCTGTTGGGGATTCTCGGTTCCCTCCCTTGTACTATGTATGCTGGACTGTAACCTGTCGATTCACATACACTTGTATTCAATGCCAGCGTTATCTCTGGTAACAACTCATCCCATGTCTTCTGCTCTTTTCCCGTAAATTGTGCTATCATCCTCTTGATGTTCCTGTTTGCCCTCTCTGTCGGGTTCTCCTGCGGTGTGTACGGTGCCGTTAATTGGTGTTTCACGCCAAGTTCCTCTAAAAATCTCTTAAAACGTCTGCTGATAAACTGTGCTCCGTTGTCCGTAATAAATACTTTTGGGACGCCGAACCGTGCCAAAATCCTCTCTCGAAATCCTCTTATTAAACATTCTGTCGTTGCCTTTCTGATTGGTACTACCTCTACCCATTTTGAAAATTTGTCTAGGAAGACTAATGCCATCGTGTTGCCATGCTTCGATCGTGGCATTGGACCAACAAAGTCTGCACAGACTGTTGCCCAAGGCTCCTCTGAAATCTTCGTTAGCATCTTACCCGCGGCTGGCTGTTGACTCGGTTTGTATATTTGACATGTGTGACACTGCTGTACGTACTTCCTTATATCCCTGAACATTCCTGGCCAGTAATAACGTGTTGTTGCTCTTGCTATCGATTTTCGGATGCCCATATGCCCTGCGCTCGGTGTGTCGTGAATCTCCTCTAGCACTCTGCGTCTCTGTGGAGTCGGCACACATAGCTTCCATGGCACTGCATCTTCGCCATCCACCTGACTTCCTATGCGTCTGTACAACTTTCCATCCTCGATAACGTACTCTGGGAATTTCTCCGGGGCCTTTCTTACATCTTCCATCTTTGCTTTAAGCCACTTACACTCGGCTTTTCCGTCATCCATCGTCAACGTACCCAACTGCTCGTCCATCGGTTGCCTTGATAATGCATCTGCCACAACGTTCAACTTTCCTTTTCGATACTGTACGTCAAATGAGTATTGCTGTAGTTCCAGCGCCCATCTCGCAATCCGACCAGTCGGACTCTCTATCGCATTCAACCATTTCAACGCTAGGTGATCTGTTATTACTGTAAACGTGTATCCTTCTACGTATGGCCTCATTTTTCGTATTGCCCAGACTATTGCCAAACACTCCTTTTCTGTCGGTGAGTAGTTCATCTCTGCCTTGTTTAACCTGCGGCTTGCGTATGCTATTACTCGCTCTTCGTCGCCTGAACCTTGCGTAAGTACTGCACCAAGACCAAAATCACTTGCATCCGTCTGTAAACTAAACTTCCTTGAGAAATCTGGACAAGCGAGTACCGGTGCCTGCGTCAGTGCTGCCTTAAGTGCTTCGAATGCTGATTGCTGCTCTTCAGACCACCTCCACTTACTGCCTTTCCTTGAGCATCGATGTTAACGGGTGTGACACTTGTGAAAAATCCGGCACGAATCTTCTATACCATGACACGACTCCTAGAAAACGTCGTAACTCTCGTATATTCTTCGGTGGTTCCAGTTCTTTGATGGCTGCTATCTTGTCTGGGTCGGTATGGATGCCTTCCTCGCTAACGACATGACCTAGATATTTTAACCTTTTCTTAAAAAACTCACATTTTTCCGGGTTTATCCTCAGGAAGAGCATTTTGCTGGACATGTGGTAAGATAGGCGTGCTCACGCGTGATTGTTGTAGGAAGCCACAGGGAAACGACCAGAGACCACATTGGAACCGAGGGATGGGGTCTTCGGAGTGCAACCTCGGAGAATTAGACATGTTCAAATACACAAAGGGCCGCATATTGGTAACAACGTATGTGAACGGAGAAGAAGCGGTAGCAGCGATTGACACGGGAGCGACGAGGAGCTTTATAAGTGATGCAATGGCGAGAAGATTAAAAACTGGCAAATTCAAGGAAGTAAAGACACGAGTAAGAATGGGCGATGGCAGAGCAATAATAGTCAAAGAAGCGGTAGATGCAGAATTAAGAATGGGTGATAAAGTACAGAGGAACGAGATGCTAATCCTACCGGGACTGGGCGATGAGGTGGTAATTGGCACGGACTATCTGGCGAAGGTAAACTTTGAGATGAGATGTGGTGGTCAAGAAATAACGTTGAGAGTAGACGAACGGAAGCAAGAGGTAGTGACATGTACAACTATGGTCGAAACAAATAGCGAAGATTTCAAGGAACACAACCCAATGGCGGCGATAGCAACTAGCAAGACAGAAGATGCGGTGAGTAAATTTCTGAGCCAAGAATTACAGGTATTTGCAAAGATGTCAGGAGTATCCAACGTGGCCACACACAAAATAGTTATGAGGGACGACCGTCCAATTAAGCAAAGGTACTATCCGAAGAATCCGAAAATGCAAGAAATTATCAACAAGGAAGTCGACGAGCTGATCGAAAAAGGTTGCATCGAACCATCGAATAGCCCGCACAGCGCACCCATAGTTTTGGCAAAGAAGAAGAATGGCAAATGGAGACTCTGCGTAGACTACCGTCAACTAAACGCAAGATCAGTACCAGACGCATACCCTTTACCACGTATACAACATATCTTGGACAAATTAAGAAGCGCGAGATTTATCAGTAGCCTGGACTTGAAAAATGGATATTGGCAAATCCCTATGGAAGCAAGCAGCAAGCAATACACCGCATTCACAGTACCTGGGCGTGGACTATACCAATGGAGGGTAATGCCATTTGGCTTGCACTCAGCCCCAGCAACTTTCCAGAGAGCACTTGATCGTGTCATAGGACCAGAATTGGAACCATACGCGTTTGCTTATCTTGACGATATTATCATTACAAGCAAAACATTGGAAGAGCACATTGCACATTTAACAGAAGTATTTCGAAGGCTGCATAGAGCGAACCTGAGGATAAACCCGGAAAAATGTGAGTTTTTTAAGAAAAGGTTAAAATATCTAGGTCATGTCGTTAGCGAGGAAGGCATCCATACCGACCCAGACAAGATAGCAGCCATCAAAGAACTGGAACCACCGAAGAATATACGAGAGTTACGACGTTTTCTAGGAGTCGTGTCATGGTATAGAAGATTCGTGCCGGATTTTTCACAAGTGTCACACCCGTTAACATCGATGCTTAAGAAAGGTAGTAAGTGGAGGTGGTCTGAAGAGCAGCAATCAGCATTCGAAGCACTTAAGGCAGCACTGACGCAGGCACCGGTACTCGCTTGTCCAGATTTTTCGAGGAAGTTTAGTTTACAGACGGATGCAAGTGATTTTGGTCTTGGTGCAGTACTTACGCAAGGTTCAGGCGACGAAGAGCGAGTAATAGCATACGCAAGCCGCAGGTTAAACAAGGCAGAGATGAACTACTCACCGACAGAAAAGGAGTGTTTGGCAATAGTCTGGGCAATACGAAAAGATGAGGCCATACGTAGAAGGATACACGTTTACAGTAATAACAGATCACCTAGCGTTGAATGGTGCGAGATATTCGGATTTCGGTAATTTTTTATACCAAGATTAGCAGACCCGTCAAACATTGTTATGCCCTGAATTTGGTCTATCTGCATACATTTTTATAAGCTTTTTCCGTCTAGCCCTCCCCACTCTTCACTTTTTCATAATCCTTTTATCCTCTCCTCCCTCCGTCTTTTCGCTTCATCTATATCTATCTTCGTCTCACTCTATCTCTTTGTCAGTCTCCTTCCCTCTTTCTCTTCTCTGAAGTTTTTCCCATTCTTCTTCATACCTTATTGCCAGTCCCAGAGGGTGGTATGTATTTTGTTCCAGTCCTATTCCGAGTCTCAGTCCCACTCGAGTCTCAGTCTTTGTCCTAGTCCTAATCCCAGTCCCAGCCGTCTCTGGTCTACTTCGAGGAAAAAAAGGATCGTAAATACTAATATAGGCAAACTTATATAACAAATTTCATGCAAATCGAATAGGACGTACGTAAATAGGTATGTGGGTATTATTAATTCATGTCTTTATTTAGGCTTCACATGCATGTTTATCAGTTTTGCCCGGTTGATGCGACTAAATCTAATATCACAATGAAAATTACTTTAAAGCTTCCAGCAACAGCTTTCATCTGATATCCATATTACAGACACATTCTGGGGGTATCCGGGTCGAGGTTTTGGCCTATATCTCGAGACTCTGGTCACCCAGGGGTATACAGATTACTCTGTACTAAAGCACACATCAACAGCTTCAATTTGATACCCATAATGTAAAACCACAATAGGTATGAAAACTTCCCTGTACTAAAGCTCTCATCAACAGCTTTCATTTGTTATCCATGTCCTATAAACACATTCTAAGAGCCCCGCGTCCACGTTTTGGCCTATATCTAGAGACCCTAGTCACCCAGGGGTATAAAGATTACTCTGTACTAAAGCACACATCAACAGCTTCAATTTGATATCCATAATGTAAAATCACATCCTAGTGTTAGCCTGATCCACGTTTTGGCCTATATCTCGAGACCCTAGTCACAAATACATAGGTATGAAAATTATCATGTAGTAAAGCCCTCATCAACAACTTTCATTTGCTATCCATGTTGTATTACCACTTTCTAGGGGTACCCGGGTCCACGTTTTGGCCTCAATATCGAGACCCTAGTCACCAATAGATATGAAAACTACCCTGTACTAAAGCACTCATCAACAGCTTTCATTTGTAATCCATATTCTATAAACACATTCTAGGGGTACCCGCGTCCACGTTTTGGCCTATATCTCTAGACCCTAGTCACCCACGGGTACGAAAAATACCCCATATCAAAGTACTCATAAACAGCTTCCATTTGATACCCATATAGGACAAACATATCCCAAGATTACCCAAGTCCACGTTTTGATCTCAAGACCCTAGCCAGAACGCGATAAAAAGTATCCTATATCTGTCTGCTGGTTCTAAGCTACCCCTCTACTAATTTTCAGCCAAATCCGTTCATCCGTTCTTGAGTTATAAATAGTGTAACTAACACCACTTTCTTTTATATATATACATCACATTAGAAACTTCAAAAATAAGAGCATTTCTCCACTATTTAATGGATGTTATTATACATATAAACCTTCCCCTTTTATCACTCTATCTACTAAAAAAAAGCGCATCAAAATCCGTTGCGTAGTTTTAAAGGTTCGAGCATTCAAAGAGACATAGGGAAATAGAAATTAAGGAAATGTTCAATATTTTTACGAAAGAGTATTTTTCGAGAGCTGTATGCATTTAACCATTGATTATTATTTGTGTATGTACATACATATGTATGTCAAGCTGATATGAAAACACATACATACATACCAGAGATATACGCCGCCGATAAACGCCGCCGCCGCCGCCGGCGGACTTTCCATCACCCAATTCAGCAAGTTGTTAAAACAAAATACTAAAAGAAAAGTTATATAATAAATTTATATGTTCACTTTGCATTTTTGAAAAAATTAATAATGAACAATTAATTCAAATAAAATGACCCAAGGCGAACATGTTTTTAAACTGTCTTCAAGAATAAGCGAAATCAGTGATGCAAAATCCTTTAGTAGGTTCTAGGGGCATAAACACTCCTTTGAAATTATTCTTACCTCATACTTAAGTAGAGGATATATGTACATATGAGAAGGGTTTGAAAAATCGTTTGAGCTTACATTCAAACATCTGTTGTTTATTTGCGAAACTATACAATAGCGTCTGAAATGTTAATTTTGATTTTCACACTTCATCCTTCAACACCCAAGACTCCCGGTTTGACATTTCCTAAAGTTGGCGGGCCCTATCCAAAACCAGTCCCTTGGTGTGGGTCACATTGATTATAGCCTATCAACCAAGTTTAAATATCACCTACACGTTACGGCTCCTTTTACAATTGTGAATACGTAGGCATATATATCTACCAGGTGAGGCTTTGTCCGCAAGAACACTCAAAGTGGCGAAGCAAAAGCTTTCCCAAGACAGTGGAACTAATGACCGTGTGTGATACTACCTAACGTAGTGGACAGTTGAACTTGTCTGAAAACTGAAGCTACGCGGTCATCCATAATGAGCTCCTATATCGTAAGGCCTGAAAACAGTAGTTAGCAACTTTCAACTTAAAATCCGTCGACTTTCATTCTAAATTTGATTTAAAGAAGACTATTGAAATCAATGTTGTGAACACAAACGTCTGCAATCTTTGGTCTACATTTTAAAAATTTTATCCAGGGTCCTTGTAAAATTTTAATTATGTAGATGCACCGAGGATTATACGGATTTTCACCCATGACGCAATGACATCCACTTAGACTGCTTATGATTTCGAGGGCGGCATCTTTGGCCGAATAGTCACTCCCTAACGTTTCAAAGTGTAGCCTGGCGGCATAGCGCAACAAAAGCATCTGTTGGAAAGTCTTCGGAGCTACACCTAGAGCTTCTAGGAAGTGACGTCGACGAAGGTATGAGTTCGAAGTCGCAGTCGTATAGCTTCTGTACTGGCATATGGTGTAAGGCTCAGGAGGCGTGGTAGCGACTACTGTTCGCACATCGGAAATTTTAGCTCTTAAACAGCCGAAAAAATTGGAGGCGCCCTGTGCCACGATAGTCATGAGTATTAATAGACCATTCATAGCAACCCTAAGTCGCCTTTATGCTTGACCGCCAAGGAGCGACAAATGATTTAAAGAAATTGTGTTCGCGATGATTATTAGGAGTTAACCCTAGGTGAAACTACGCTTTGCACGAGATATACAGGCAAAAGTGTGACTATTTTATGTATCTCTATTTCTTTTCAGCAGACGCAGCAGTACCAATTCCAAAGACCGGGGTTAGGTTCGAAGCCTCTCTGGAGCATGCGAACGAGGGACAATCCCTTCGCAAGGAGCTACTCCTGAAAATTTTTTAACGGTCTGCGAGATTTTGATGCAAAAACCACGGATCTTTCCGAAATGGCCAATACGTTGATTTCCTTAAATACATATAAACAAACACTTTCCTAAATATTATTTTTTTAAATAGAAAAATCAAGCTTTTAAAGTAAGAACACCGGCGTACGCCGGCGCGCCGCCTACGCCGCCGCCGCCGGTATATACTAGAGCCTACGCCGCCGCCGCCGATAAAGTGATCGGCGTAAACCTCTAATACATACCTATAAACCTACGGCCGAAGTTAAATAACGCAGCGAATGCTATGTGTATATACGTATGTGTCGCATCATGTCTCACTCAAAAGTAATTTGCTCGCACAGTTGACACTGAACAATCACACACACGATTTTTTGGTAAAAATGTTACTTTTGTTTAAACAATTTGGCTGATATAAGAAAGGAATCAAGTATTTTTTTTTGATGCAGAACGAAGGTAAATATTTCAAAGTTTTACTGAAAAGTAGAATTTTTGAAATCTATCCTTCCGTTTATGAGTTATAGCTGTGTAAACAAAAATTTTATGATTTTTTACTACATTTTGGCAATTTGCCACGCCCCTATAATATACATCTTCAAATTATATTAACTGTATCATCTCACGCAGCTAAGCCCTCAAATGCAAGCTCTCGAATCAAAACTAAAATACTTGAAAAAATTGTGTGAAAAACTGGTTATATCAAAAGAATATCATGGTTGGTTGGTTGGAGTGGCGAGTCCCAATTGACTCCAATTAGCGCTCATGCGCCATTTTGATACCACAAACTCGTGAGTTAACCAATGAAAGGGTGTTGTAAGAAGACTAATAAACATTTTCACGCGCCTCAGGGAAAACCCGTCCCCCTATATCCATCCCGTGGAGCTTATAAATTTGAGAAGCTCTCCAGGCTTAACATCCTTGATTTCTGGGAGGCTTTCGAAAAAGGGCCAAGAAACTTTATTCTGCTTCGACAGTGTGCTGGGCATTCGCACATCAGATGCTCAACCGTTTCCTCCGCCTGCGGACGCTTGCAGCTGCTATAAGAGGTATTGTGTTCCAGTCCCATCCATGCCGCATGTACCCCAGTTGTCCAATGCGCCGTGAGCATGTTGTGAATACTGACTTTTAGTGGTAAGGCGGAGGTG
>JARSSU010018943.1:0-16054 GCA_029619165.1 Eurosta solidaginis
GTTGTTGGTGTGGGCGAGTTGGGCCCAACAAATTAATTTTTTTTATAAAACAAGGACTATAGTCCTTCAAACTGGCGCCCCGAGCAGGGACCCAGGAAGTGAAGGGAAACTGTGAAAAAATTCAAAAAAGAATTTGTTCGCAAAAAAAGAGAAAGAAGAAACTGTGAAAAAAATTCAAAAAAAGGAATTTGTTTCAGAAAGAAGAAACTGTGGAAAAAAAGTGCTAAAAAGGAAAAAACTGTCCTTGCAAAAAGAAGAGCCGACTAAAGAATTTGTTGAAGAAAGGGAAACCATGGAAAAAACATAAAGGGAGAATTTCTGGCAAGATCATCAGCATTACATACTACCGGCATTACCTACTAGGGAAGTTCCTGAAGTGCCTGGACGCATTGCAACGTAATAGTGGTCACTAGTGAAAATTCCTGAGAGCTCCTGTACGCACTGCCAGTGTAATTCTGATATAGTACGGATGATTTATCTCATCACGTGAGTATAAAAAACACAAAGGTAAAGTTATATTCCCACAAAAAATGGACGATATAAGAGCCACAGTGACAAATTTGACTGGGGCCGTCAACGCCCTTCTTGAAAAATAAATTTGCTAGAAAGGGCGGGGTGGCTCGCGGTTGACTCAGCTAGCTCTTCATCTACAGCGGCCACTACTCCAGTGGTTGAAGAAGTGGTGGCATCATCCACCCCACCTCTGAGGCTGAGATCAGAGATATCTGTAGGCTCCCTGATTGTGTTAAGGAGCTACAAGTGTTTGACGGTAACCCTGTCCAGTACATCTCATGGATTCACTCTGTGGAATGTGATCCTTTTCAGACTTTGCGGGTAATGAAGGGAAAGCCCTTACCGGAGCGATTCTCCCAACATATTAGGCAGAGTGTGCGGGGAGCAGCTGATTCTGCACTTATTTCCTACAATATATTCGATAGCAATTGAGGAAAAATTAAAGGAATGCCTCTCCCTGCACTACGCAGATATGAGGGATGTTGGTACACTCGAACACCAACTGCACCAGCTACAGCAAAAGGGAGATGGAGAATCTGATGAATTCTACGCCAGGGTGAATGTAATCAATTCTCCCTTATTATTAATAAAATAAAAGGCCGAATCCTACACGGAGATGCCGTTAAAAGTCTGGTAGAAAACTACCGAAATCGTGCCCTGGACGTTTTGTTATACGTGGGCTTAACGGCGAAATGTCGCGAATGCTCCTTATACGACGCCCTAAAACATTGCCAGAGGCATATTCAGCCTGTTTGGAAATCCAAAAATGTGATTTCCGCAATTTTTCCGTTCATACGTAACAATTCCAATAACCGTGTGGCTGTCCCTGTTAAACAATTTGCCAGGTACCTCCTCATTTAGAATAGGATCAAGCCTCCCCAGTTACCCGCTAAACTACTTGGCGCAACCAGGAAAAGCACTCATATGTAAGGTAGTGACCGCCCGTCAGGTCGATTTGCAAATGCCAGCACCCACTACATGCGCCTGTAGAGAAAATGGGACGTAGGACCTCTCGGTACAGACACGCAACGTTAATTACATGAATCGCCCAAATCCGTTAAAAGAGCGCAAGCTCAGAAAATCTACCACGGAAGCAGCAAAGGGTGTACCATACTACACCCGAGGAGAGCGAAGAGAGAGATATGGACCTGAAGGAATCGCCAAGTGAAAACACCTCGGAGGATTTTTCTGTCTTCCGGTCATCTAGCGTACCATACTTAGAAATATACCTTGCCTGGATTTCCTCGTGGATACCGGCGCAAATAAGAATTTCATAAAAATAATATTGCCAACGAAAACAACACTCCTGTAAGAAATTATTCAATGTAGCTTCGGTGGGGGTAGCGTGCCAATAAAGGAATAAAGTAAAACTAAAATTATTCGAAAGTGTGGGTAACTCCACCGAATTGATTTCTTCGTTTTACCGACTCTTAGTGGATTCTGCGGAATCATTGGGGACGATACCTTGAGGAAAATTAGGCGCGATAATAGATAGGTAAAAATAACCTCCTTAGTATAGACAATTACAAAAATCCCCTTGAAAGACAGAAGATCTCTCGATGTAAACTTCACATTAGAAGGACCTACCTCTTGATATCCATGGAAAGGTCAATTCACTATTGGAAAAATACTCTGGTCCTTTTCAAACCACTTAAACGGTTATGAGCTTGCAAACACGAATGTCCGTGCAGAATAAAAACCATCAACTGACGAACCGGTGTATAGTAAATCCTACCCCTACCAGCATGTATGAGAGATGAGTCGAAAAACAGGTAACATGAGCTCCTAGACGAAGGTATCATCGCCGTCGAAAAAGCCCATACAATTCCCAATTTTGGGTAGTCCCTAAAAAGCCTAAGGCGAATGGGACAAACAGTATCGTATGGTTATAGACTATAAACGGTTTGAACGCTGTAACTATCGCCGATACTTACCCATATTCCCGATATAAACGCTACTCTTTGCAGCCTTGGCCAAGCCAAACTTTCTATACTACAATTGATTTGACTTCCGGATTTCACCAAATTCCCATGAAGGATTCGGACATCCCAAAGACAGCCTTCTCCACAATGAATGGCAAATATGAATTTCTTCGGTGCCCATTGGGTTGAAAACATGCGCCTGCGATTTTCCAAAGGATGATAGACGATGTCCTCAAGCAGTACAATCGGGGAAAATTTGTTACGTCTATATCGACGACATCATCGTATTGTGCATGGATGCAGAGGAACACACTCGTTAATGTTGAGAAGGTTTTTTGCAACGCTTTGGGAGGCGAATCTTACAGGGTTAATTTGGAAAAGACATGCTTCTTTGAAAAAGAAGTCGAATTTCTAGGCATGTTATTACTCCCGATGGAGTACGCGCTGACCACAAAAAAGTAGAAGCTATTAAACGATTTCACCACCGCCAATTTGAAGGATTTAAAAAGTTTCCTTGGTATGACTTTCATACTATAGGAAATTCATTAGGATTACGCCAAGGTCGCAAAGCCACTCACCAACCTCACTCGGAGGTGAAAATGCACAGGTAAAAGCAAACGCGTCCAAAAATGTAGCGATTATGCTTAACAAGGATGCCTTAGAGGGCCTTCTGCGAGCTGAAACAACTACTGATGTCAGCGGGACGTATTAGCATTTCCAGATTTTTCCAAACCATTATTTGACAACGGACGCATCAAACTACGCCATTGGCGCTGTACTATCACAAGGATCCATAGGCGACGATTAAACCGATAGCTTACATATCGCGGTCCCTAAACAAAGCCGAAGAAAACTACGCTACGAATGAAAAAGAGCTTCTAGCTATTGTTTGGTCACAAGATAATTTGCGTTCTCTACCTTATGGCGCAAGAAAATTAGGGTTTACACTGATCACCACCTCTGACATTCTCCTTGAGTATCGCAATTACAATGCAAAGCTCTAAGCGATGGAAGCTCGTATCGAGGAATATAAACTGCGAGTTAATCTACAAGTCCAGGTAAGACAAATGTAGTCGCCTGCAGGCTACTCTTCCGTCTCAAGACGGAGTGAAACGCACTCACTGACTCCATAGCTGTAGCAACCATCGAGTACTATAGCTGACGCGGTGTCTGAAACTGGACACTGCTTCAGAGGGTACCATGCACTCCGCAGCGCAGGACAGCTCTGACCTCAATACCTCACGTAGAGGCACCCATTAAATGTTGTTTAGAAATCAAATAATTTTTGTAGGCGGTGGGCGAGTTGCGAGTGTACAGTAAGAGCCTCATAGGGGGTACAAAAGGTACTTTGTCACAATGCCTGTATTAAGCGTCGAAGCTTTGTCACCATGTCCTCAAAAAATTACCTCAACCAATGTTATAAATGGCATTAAATTCCGGAAGATGATCCTCCATAGTTTGCAGGCTGTATACGTTAACAATTTCAGCAGATATAAAATTAGGATCACGCAGCGCGTGGTAGAAGATGTGACAATAGCCGATAGGGTATTCGACATTATCGAGAAGGAGCACAAGCGTCGCGCATCGAAATGCGTGTGAGAATAGGGACAGGTACTGCGAAAAATTTTATTTTCCCGCAATGTCCAACAGATTAGGGAATACATTAGCCAATGCGAAACATGTAAATTGAACAAATACGATAGGCACCCTTCTAAACCATATGAGCAACCAACTCCCATTCCTAGTTATCCGTGCGAAATCTTGCACATCAACATTTTCGAAATTGAACGACAAAAATATTTGAGTTGTATCGACAAATTTTACCAAATTTGCTAAGCTCTTCCCAATCAAAAATAAGTCATCTCCTCTATTGGCGGATGAACCTAACGATCGCGCTGCATTATTTCACAGTACCACGAGCCTTGGTCATGGACAATGAACGCGGATTTTTGTCACCACTTGTATAAATTATATCAGGTCCTTAGGGATAGAAATATACCAAACATCCAACGCAGCGAAGCGAGACCCATGGTCAGGTAGAGAGGCTACACTCTACTTTTGATCGAAATATACCACTGCCTTTCCGTTGAATTTCCTAGATGAACACCTGAAGAACGGCGTCGCAATAACTGTGGATAGGTATAATAACACGATACATTCCGTAATAAAGCGCAACCGCGCTGATGTTTTCTGAATAGGACAGCTAGGATAAATTACCAGGATTTAGCAAACTTCGGGAGCGCACTAACGAGGACATAAAGGTTCTTCTTCTACACGAAACAGGAAAGTAGGAACTTTAGAAATATAAAACTCGTTCGCCCCCCGCAATTTTTGACAGTGGCGATGAATTATTCATAGCTAATAAACAATAAAAAAGCAAGCAAAAGCCACTTATATAAGAAAGAAGCTGTGCGGAAAAATAGAAATTCACTATAACCACGCAAAGTGGGAAAAAATTTCACAAATCGGATATTAAAAATATCTAACGCAAACAAAAAATATCTATAAAACAGACAAAATGTTCAAGGACACATTAAGAACTTACAAAAAACATAAAAGGCGAGATTCGGCACTAAGAGGGAACTTCAAAACAAAGAGCGGGCTTTTAAGTAGGACCAAATCGTGTCCTTAGTAGGAGGTGGCGCCATCGAACATGACAAATGGCAAGGCGACCCTCCAAAACGGATACACACGATCCCCCATAGCTGGTTCGAGAAATGTTGGCTCCTCTGGGTCGACATTCAAGCACTCAAAAGCTCGGCAAGGCCGAAGAATTAAATAATGTTGGTCAAGATGTACAAACTCATGCATACACAAATTCAATTGCACAATTCACTTTTGTATTGCGAGATCTGTGCGCTATTGGTTCAATGCCAGTTAACTCGGTGGTCCGAGCGATATCAATCGAAGTGGTTTCAATTCCCTCCATGTGAACTATTGGCTTTAATTGAGTATGAGAATTCCACTCGTTCGATGGGCGGGAAAAATTTTCACTTACAAAACTTTATGTTGTTGACTTTCAAAGGGGATACTCACGAGCTTCGTCATGGTCATCTGAGTTTATGCTGCATTTCTCATACAAAACAAAAAAAAAGAACAAAAAGAACAAAAGTTAAAGAATTATTGAGAGAGAAAACATGATCTCACAAATAAGAAGGCGCTAAAGCCGCAAAAGAAAACAAAAAAAAGAAAACACAAAGAACAAAAAAGTAGGGTAAAACATTCCTCGAAAAATACTAATACCAACAAAAACCTAAAGCTAACTAACTAACTTACAAAAAAGTAACAAAAAGAGAAAAATATAAAATCTAACAAAAAACTAACAACTAAACTAAATTAATTACTGAAAATTAACTGTCAGAAAATTCCACTTTTAACATCACTCCTGGGTCCTCGTAAAATCCTGTCAAACCCTTGCCGACCCGGACTCCACTCATTAGGTATGAGCAGTAGGATTTAAAAATAGTCTACTTTATACTTGAAATGTTTAATTACAATTTGAAATCTAAAATCTACCTAAATTAAAATGAAATTTGAAATTTTACTTAGACTAGTACTTAAACTTTGAAATGTAAATTTTTTATAGCAATGAGTTAACTATGTATTTTCACTAGTTATTAGAATTATGTGTACTCCGACTCCTAGAATCTGCCTCTGTGCATCCGCACAAGCATATGTGGTATTCGATACTCGACTCGCCCATGGTAAGCGTACGTGATGGGTACGGCTGGATAATCTAATTGCTACTTCAAATTTAATTCATGTTATCAACCTAGCCCGTTATGAGGAAATAGCAAACCGCCCTGGAAATGAAGTCAAGAAACTAGATGAAACGAACGACCTCACAGACGTCATTTCTTTCCACTTGAGTAAAATCCAAACGCAGCTCGAGGAGTTAAAAGGCCCAAAAAACAAGAGAATCAAGCGATCATCAACTGGATAGGATCGGACTTGGAAATGGATAGCCGGTTCCCCCGACGCTTCCGACTAGGATGAGCTCCTACGAGCCCAAGACACGCTAGTATCTAACAATAACCAACTATACAAGGTAAACTCTGAATATTTAAGAAAACTCTGAGTTATTGCAGGTTGTCAACGGCATCGTAACCACACGAATGACATCATTGGCCAGAATCATCTGATCATCTGATAAAGCTTTCACAATAAATCCTTCAGAAAGTCCATGATCCTGAAGGACGATTATGAACGAACTGGTGCAGGCCTGCCAGATGGCTAAGGCAGGTATTTTCAACAGCAAACCTACTAGACAAAGAAGAGATCAATGGACTTATAAGCGAAGTAGATGTCCTTCCATACAGCAATGTGATCGAAGCAATAGAATTCAGCGAACCTTCAATCTACACCACGGCACGATGCTACTCTACGTTGTGTCCATGCAAAGGTGGCCCAAACGAGATTTAACCATCTGATCACCAGACGGCAATTGTAAAAGACGCACATCGCATAGACTTGAAGTACAGCACAGTCTTAATCAACAAAGAGCAAAACGTACTGGTATCAAGGATAGCTGCACCCACCTACAAGCGCATATGGTATGCAAGCAAAAAGCGCTGGACCTACTTCGAGAGGACGACTGTCTGCCCCGTCTGCTCAAAGGTGGTAAAACTATTGTCGGTACATCATTTGCAATGACTCAACGATCGAGGGTGATCAAGGAAGACACGATTCTCTTAGACAATTTCAATATAAACACCGTGTGGTCGGGTGATCTCCCATCACTTGAGCGGCTCTTACATCCTTCAACTGGACAATGAAACGATCCGCATTGGTGACAGAACCTACTGGAGTATGAGTAGTTCAGGAGTTCAAATACTCGCCCCTGTGCTATCTACTATTGCAAATAAAAGCCTTGCAGTTAACCTCAATCTTGTACACGAGATGACAATCGGCATGTTAAGCTCCTGAGGTACCTGAGGCACATAAACAAATTGGTTCACGGCGTCGGAACTTTGGGGCTACTTCTGCTCCTACTCATGATTTGGATAATTTGGAGGAAATTAACAACGGGGCCAAAATTCCCGGAATTCGACTATCCATTAGAAGACAACATAAAGAGGACACTTGTCCAAATCCTAATCTGCGGGACGCAGATCTTTAAAGGGGGAAGAGTTAACACGCGCCTGTTGCCCTTATCGCAACATTCCCACGTATGGCCAGTACACGCGCGCCGAGTCAGCAAATTATATTTCCCACAACATACGGCTGCGCATGGCAACCCAACAATAATTCAAGGCCATGGTTAGTGACGGCAACTAACACCTGCAAATTATGGTTCTCACTACATACGGCCGCGCATGGCAACCTAACACCTTAATTCAAGGCCATGGTTAGTGACGGCAATTAACACTCATGCTACGAAACTACTCCAGACGCACAGTCAGCTAAATTCTATTACACATGATTGTGAAATGCACACATACAGCACCTGTGGGAAGAAACCGACTTCAACATTCTTACACAGCGGGCTGTCAACAAGTTACGCAAGAGGCGCGTCGCGGCTTGTTGATTGGCTATATATGGGAGCAGTTGCGGCAGAGCCGGCAGTCGAGTTCGGGACGGATTAGAGTTAACAGTAAATTAATCTTAGTTATAATTGTGAATTAATTGAATTAAAATATACTTGTAAAAGACTATTTGAACTTGTGTTGTTGGTTGGGCGAGTTGGCCCAACAAATTAATTTTTTTATAAAACAAGGACTATAGTCCTTTAACTTCCATATTGTATAGACACATTCTAGGGGTACCCGGGTCCACGTTTTGGGCTATATCTCGAGACCCCAGCCTCCCAGTTGTATGAAAATTAACCTGTACTATAGCACTCATCAACAGTTTTGATTTGATATCCATATTGTATAAACACATTCTAGGGGTACCCGGGTCCACGTTTTGGGCTATAACTCGAGACCCTAGCCTCCCAGTTGTATGAAAATTATCCTGTACTATAGCACTCATCAACAGCTTTTATTTGACATCCATATTGTATAAACACCTTCTAGGGGTACCCGGGTCCACGTTTTGATCTCAAGACGCTAGACACGTAGCGAAAAAAAAGGTAGACGTTGGCCGATTCTCAGACCTATCCAATATGCTCACAAAATTTCATGAGAATCGGTTCAGCCGTTTCGGAGGAGTTCAGCCTCTAAAACCGTGACAGAAGAATTTTATATATTAGATAAGTAAGTTTAAATACTTTATATTAAAATTGTTAAATATAAAAATAATTTTAAAATAAATTTGAAAATTTAAAACGTTTAAAATTTTAATTTAAATTATAACTGAAAGAATTGAATTCAATATAAAATAAAAATTGTATTTATATAAAATTAATTTTAATAAAAAATTATTAAAATTAATAAATAATTAATTGTAAAGATTTTTAAAACGAATCCATTTAATGTCCGTACAGATTTAATGTCACTCTAGTAGTTTGAATTGTCTGATCTTCGTTCACCGGCAATATTTATTTGAAGAAACTTTAATCAATTAACATACCTGAACTTCTAGTTGTTGTACTTGAATTATATAGAAAGCATCTTTGTATTGGTATTTGTGTTTTGCAATGGCAGTTTATGATTTTGAAATGGTATTGGTTTTCTTATTTGTGTAGAGGTTGTTAAAGGCCACAAACGGTTTATGTAGTGTACATTAAATTAACAACTTCCCTTCAAAAAACGCGAGAACTCTATAAATAATGTAAGGAATACTCCTTTGGGAGTATAGGACTGCTCCAAATCTAATCTGTATTCATACAAAAAATTTGCTCCAATTAACATTGCGATGTCCTAGGAGAGGAGTAGATGATCCCACTCTCGCTTTGTTTGTGAGTATTCCATAGAGTACATACGTGAGAGTACTTTCCAAAGTACTTTCACTGTTGTACTCCATGGAGCACCCACAGAGGATCATATGCCAAAGTACTAAAGAGGAATTGTGTCGGAAAGAATTATGGGAGTGAATTTAATTTAAAATGAAAGTAAATAAAGAGGGGAAATACAACTTTTATATTTTTTACTACGAATATTCTTATGTTATTTAGCATTTGCGTGAATAATGAAACTAATATTTCTCTATACTATAGTATGTATACATAAAACCAGTGCGCATTTTATCAGAGTTGCCATAGTAAAATTTTGTTATCAGTTATTTGTATGCAACATTTTTACTTTTGGCAACTCTGTTCGATCGTCATCGTGTCGTGATGACGGTCGTTAAAAAACGAGCAATGATCGGCTGATGGTGGTCCGCAACGCATTGCAAAGGAGTATTGTTAGAGTACTCCGACATGAAGAAAATGGAACACGTAATCCAACAATTTTTGTAGGGTTTATTATGTATATTAATATATGTAATTTTATATCACATAATTCACACAAAAAATCCGTTTGTTACAGCGAAAATATGTGGTCAACTTTTATAAATTTTCTTTTCGATGATATGTGTGTGGATGAACACAAGCGGGCGAAATGGGAGGATCACCTAAGTGGTTGTAACTTCTCTGCCGGTGTAGGTAAGCTTTGTCCACCGTATAGTCCCTATCGAATCCGTCTAAGCACAATGACAAATGTCGGATGCGACAATATATAATGCATTCTTCAGTCGGCAAAGTTAGACGGAGGGCCAACAGACACGCACATAAACACAAATTCAGCTCGTCTCCAATTACCATCACCGCCAAGAGGTTGAGGATGCCATCGGTCATGCTAAACCATCCAAAGCAGTAGGCCCAGACGGCATAGCTATGCCGATGCTTAAAAGCCTAGGGAAAGAGGGTTTCAAATATTTAGCACATGTCTTCAACCTGTCTCTTTCCACCTTTGTCATTCCAGAAAATGCAAAATGGCCAAAGTGGTCCCGCTACTAAAGCCTAGGAAATCAGCTAACATAGGAGAGTCATATCGCCCGATATCTCTCCTATCGCCAGTAGCCAAGACACTTGAATCCATTTTGCTCCCCTACTTCAAAGCTTTAGAAAACTTCATAGCACCACCACCGCGCTAAATGCCATTAGCACTCAGATAAGTTGAGGTTTAAATCAAAACCCCCACCATAGAAACAGTACTCATTGCGCTAGACCTATCAAAAGCTTTTGATACGGTCAATCATGGCACGTTACTGCAAGACCTGGAAGGGTCTACCCTTCCCCATGTCTTAAAAGATGGACCGCAATGATCTGGGTGGTCGGCAGGCATCGGTGCAAATTAGAAACGTAACATTAAAACCAGTAAGAATTAAACAAGGAGTGCCACAGGATGGTGTCCTATCCCCACTTTGTTTAATTTCTACATATCAAAGCTACCTTCGCCACCAGGAGTTACTATCGTTTCCTACGCCGATGACTGCACAATAATGGCCTCAGGCCCAGACCTACAGATCGATTAGCTTTGCAACAGAATAAACGGCTACCTCACTGATCTCTCCAGTTTTTTTCGTCTCGCGAAACCTGGCATTATCACCGACTAAATCCTCCGCAACCTTATTTAAAACATGGACGTCCCAAGTGTCGACCATTTGGAACATCCACGTCGATGGCACTACGCTACCGACTGTCCTACACCCCAAAATCTTGGGTGTGACGTTTGACAAGGATCTAAATTTTGGTGAGTATACAGCCGCAATTGTACCGAAAATCCAGAGCCGTAATAAAATCCTCAAATATCTTGCTGGCAGTACTTGGGGAAAAGACAAAGAAATGCTCATTACCACTTAAAAAGCAATTGGCCAGCCGATTTCATGCTACACGTCTCCGATGTGGTCGCCAAGCCTAAAGAGTACTCACTGGAAGAAGCTACAGGCCTGCCACTGCTCTCAGAACCGCCACGGGCTGTCTTTTTATGTCCCCAGAACACCATCTACATAATGAGGCGAGAATACTCAGAGAAATGAGATGCTAACCAAATAGTTCCTGTTGAATAACCAGAAACCTGGGCGTCCCAACAGGCATCTGATTGATAAGCCAACACCGCCTATGGGTTTAAGGAGCCATCTCCATAAGCATTATGAGGAAATACGGCACCTGAGAACTCAGCCGTATGAAGCCAAAAAACACAAGCAGGTCCTCAGTGAACTCCACAAACAGGCGTCGGACCTTTATGCCAGGAATTGCCCGGTGAATCCTGTACTCAAAGAACAATACCCAAAACTTGCGGAAGAGGAACGCACACTCCCCAGGGAAACGCGAGTTACTCTAGCTTAGCTTCGATCTGGATACTGTAACAGGTTTAACTCTTACCTATCCAGAATCAACCCCGACATACAAAATGTATGCCCCGCTTGCAATGTGTCCCCACATGACACCAACCATCTCTTTAATTGTAATGTGGAACCAACGCCTCTAACACCCCTCTCATTATGATCCACCCCTGTTGAAACAGCAAGTTTCCTTGGACTCCCGTTAGAGGATATTGATGACAATTTGTGATCGGTCGTACCTATTGGATGGGGCGAAGCACTGTTACAACAACAACAATTTCAAGTCTCTTTTCGGAAGAACACTTTTGTGCATAAAATTTCAAACTTGTTTTCTTGCAAATATTTTTTGGCATCAGTGAAATCTTTCAGATTATTGATTCCGAAGTGAAAACGTCTCTTTTGACACCTCTGTCGTCATTTTTGGTCGTTTATTAGCATTCGACCCCTGTCCTAGAATATTACCAGCAAAATTTATGAGTTCAAAAGAAAATCTGTAAGCTGCAGACGTTTCAAAATTTAAAAAAGCAATCTTCATTTCATAATTTTTGGAATGAAATTGCGCAAAAATCAAGCTAAATACACTCCTTTCTGTATTTTAGCATTATTGAAAAAGCAGGAATTTAAGTACCTTCCCCATACTCATGTGCTTCCAAAATACAACCTGGATCTAAGGGCGGTCGATTTGACAGATGTCAAAAAATCCTCCACCTTCTATCATTCCATCATGTGTTAGGTTAAGTCTGAGTTAAAAACTTAACTTGCCGTTCTGTAAAAGAGCCTTAAAGAACATCTTCGGCTTATACCAAACCTCTCAACAAAAACACAGTTTTTCAAGAGCAAAAAAAAACCGTTTTGAATTGCTAAAAAAATGAAGTACAGCAGTGGGTGATGAAAATCGTTTTGAGTATTCAAATAACCGTATTCCCTGGATTCACACCCCGGGCAAAGCAACATCAAAATTTTAGAAATAAGGTTTTTCCAATTAGAAGAAAATTTTTCTAAGCGGGGTCGCCCCTCGGCAATGTTTGGCAAGCTCTCCGAGTGTATTTCTGCCATGGAAAGCTCTCAGTGAAAGCTCATCTGCCTCGCAGATGCCGTTCGGAGTCGGCATAAAACATGTAGGTCCCGTCCGGCCAATTTGTAGGGAAAATCAAGAGGAGCACGACGCAAATTGGAAGAGAAGCTCGGCCTTAGATCTCTTCGGAGGTTATCGCGCCTTAAATTTATTTATTTATTAGGCAACATAGGTACTTTCGTACAAAGCTGTCGCAACAACATAGGTACTTTCGTACAAAGCTGTCGCAACAACTTTTTTTGTTCATTTGACTACTAAAACGGTCAATTACGAATCAACGATTTGTGCGCAGTTGATTCAACATCTTGTTGCGATGGACAAAAATTAACAGAAATTTCCGTTGAATTGACCCGTATTTCGGTTGATTTTACCAGTCTTTTTCTTTCAGTGTAATTTCTTTTTTCTAAGGCAACTTGCAAGATTTTCCAAGTCTGTTTTCTTTGCACAGTGCCAAGACAATAAATTCCTTCCTTCGCTAAGAATTGTGGCAAAGAATATTGGTATAAAAGTTGTCAAAGTATACAATATGACTCACATGTGTTGGGAGTGGACGCAATAACCGAACAACTACATTCGACACTACTCCCAGGTCAGGCTCGATAGGTATAGGTTCAATATTTTTAGCTCCAGAATAGAGTTCAAAATTATATGCATATCCTGAGAGAGAGCATAAAACATATAGTTTGAATCCCCACTTGTGGGGGTTTATTGGGCAAATATTGTTTCATGAAATGCTTAATTTTTGTGGGGTACATCTGTTCGTCTAGAGAGAGTCGATGGTCAAATGTCACACTAATATATTTTTTGTTCAAGTGATCTATCAGTGGTCTAATTTTATATAGTCTGTCGTGTTGAGGATGATCTGGAGTCAAATGTTTGGTATCGTCATTCATATGAGATGAGAAATTTGTCTGATTTTATCAAATCTGTTTCGACTTAATGTATTGGCTATTGGCTCAAATTTTACATTGTTTGACCAGTATGAACTAACACTAGCATAATGATAAACACTGGTGTAAATAAGAATTCCAAGGAACTTCCTTATATCTGAGACAGTGGCAAGCTCAGTAAAATTAGGGTTCTTTAGAAAGGCGTCTTTGTTTGACTCATCCACAAGAAATTTCAGCATTTCCTCATCAAAAAAATATGAAAAAACGGGAAAGGTTTTCCAAACCAAGGATTTCAGGCGGATATTCCGAACCTCCTTCAAACTGGAGTGAACAACCTCCATGTGTCGCACCCTCCATACTATATTTCGAGTATTACAGCTGTTACTATTCTCGAGAGATTCTGATCTTTGCTCGATGTGCTCTACTCTGGGTGTACTAGAAAGTTGAAGCTGTAAAGATGAATCTACATCTAATTCAGGATCTGTGGCAGAACCTTCTGCACAATCCTCCTCTTCGTGTTCAAGATCCGACTGAGCGTCTTCCCGATTCGAATAGTAATCGATATTTCTTCATTTTCACTGGCCTCATACTCCAAAATTTCACCATTTTCTAGCTGTCTCAAAAATGCTTCGATCTCTTCTGGCTTCATATCTTATAAATATCTTAAATAGTTATCAAAAAACTTATTTTCAACTACGAACCCACGAAAGGAGATGCATGATTGTGATAATAAAAGCGTAATATATTCTTAGCAGAGAAATAGCCAAGTCGATTTTATGTAGTATGTAATGCCCGAAGTATCAAATTTGATACTCAAGGATATTGGTAGACCTTTTGCAAGAATATATGCCTTTGCCAAACATAATTATATTTTACTAAAACTAAGATATAGACCTACCTCGCAGTTATTTTTATTTTTTAGAATATCTAAGACCGTTTAAGATTTATTCCTCTAACCTTTTTATAAAAATGTGTCACTCGATCAATTAGATCCGAAAACAAAATGTTCCGTTATTTGAACAAGATTAGCAATGTTCGTTTATTTCTTAATTCTTGCTCAGAGGGTATTATGTAGTGATGCCAGGCATGCATTCAAATGCCAAAAACAAGTAAAATGTAATTCAGGAATTTTATTTAAGTGACCGGTATCAAATTTGATAATTTAGGCATTTAAGGGTTAAATACAGATGATAACATTGATATAATAGTGAACAGCGGAAGCACTGTTAATATGTATAAAGAGAGTCACGATTTGATAATGTAGTCAATTTAAATTTGTTTATTTCTTTTTTATAAGTTCCGTTTAATGGTTGACCGCAAATTTCAATACAAAAGTGCGCAATCTTGCAATCTGTTTTTGAGTAGCTCTCTGTGAAGGTAGAATCTTGAAAGTTGGAATATACTTCAGAACCCGATGATAACGCGACACAAGGAAAAGAAATTTCGCTTGGTGGCGCAGGAATTGAGATATTTAAAAACTCCTCCGATCTTGAATATTTTGTGGTCAAGTTATGTCAATTTCCGGTGAGCTAGGGCCTTGAAATTTCGAAAATAGTTATAATTGTATTAAACTTACATACTTGAGATATATGTTTCAGGTAGTGATTGAACATGCTACATTACTCCAGCTCTGAACATAAACAGAGCATAGAGCAGAGGCGTAGCATAAAAAGTGATAGCACCTCTTATACTCTTCTACGAGCTACAAAAATATAAAAATCTTTCACGCAATAGTTGTGCACCAGCTGAATTGTATTTTTAAATCCAACTTTTATATGAAAAGCAACAGCAAATCATTCATGAGGGTTTTCAAATCATAGCACGTTCGACGAAGACGACCTTGTGAATGGCCTAAATGTGTTTTTTTATTTTCCAAAATCTTTAATTATTTTGGGTTTGACAACTTAAAAAATAAAATCTAGTGCTTCTTCTTTATAATTTTTTAAGTAATTTTGATTAAGCACGCAATTTTAAGTGTTTTGTGTCCGTACCGACGCGTGCACTTTTGTTGTTTTTATGTAAAAATGTATTTTATGTAACTTTAAAATTTTGGTTGCCTTTTTGGCACAAAAGGACCATGTTTATAAATACATACATACGTACTATATACCCATATTACTTGTGCTCAGACGCGCTGAGACAAGTACATATAACAAAAAGCCGGTACACATTAGGCCGGTCTCAAAAATTAAAAATAAAATCCAGTGAACACAAATATTATAATATTTATATTATCATATATTCACATTACTTGTACTCAGAAGCGCTGAGACAAGCCCGTATTAAAAACCAAGCGTACATTAGGCTGGTTTCAAAAAAATTTTTTTTGCACTTTGACAAAATTTTTTTCGATTTTCACAGCTTAATAAAAGCTCCCATTTCTTAATAAACCAAACTAATTTATAATGCCGAAATCGTCGGACGAAACCCAAAAATTGACCCCT
>JARSSU010018945.1:0-11718 GCA_029619165.1 Eurosta solidaginis
TACATCTTAAGCTACACTTGCAAGACTAACATATAACAGAACAGTTATAAAATGAAACAGCGATTGATAATCTAAACAGAGAGTATAAACAAATGAAAGAACCGTAATTGTAAACAAAAAACTTTCAAAACAACAAAGTAATAGACGGCGAATACATAAATGCGTGGTCATCTCAGCATTACAATTACATTCAAAACGAAGACGAAGCCTTTATATTTGTGTGGGTGGGTAAAAAATGTGTCACGAATGTTTGTTGTTCCTAATTAGGTTGCGGTAGACATGTGAACAATTCGCGATGGTCCGTTTTAAAATTCATCCTCTTATCATTAGGGGTGTCCACTATGTGTAGCATTTCTAACATGAAACGTTTATTATAATTTCTCTCCTTTTCTAAAATAGCGACATTGTCAAAGTCCGGGTAATGTCCTGTATCTTGGCAGTGCGAAGGTAAAGCTCTTTTGTTTTCCGCAAAATTGTTCCTTAATTTTATGTTAGATTTGTGTGCGGATATCCTTTTCTTGAGTTTAGTTTTTGTAGTACCCACATATACTTTCTCGCATATGTTCTTGTATACGATATCCGATTTTTCTTGTGTTGAGATTTTATCTTTTAGATTACTGAAAATTTTCCGTAGTGTGTTGTCATAGGTGAAAGCTAACCGCACGTTTTCTTTGTCATACATGTTCGAATATCTTATTCTTTCTGATAATTTCGAGGTGGAAATATTGACATTAAATAAAAACAAAATAAAAGCGTTTTATTTGAATCCGGCCTTGAGCTCAACAATAACAACAACGGTATATACTAACGACCAAAACAATATAATCAAAAAAAAGCTTTAAAAATTAAAAAAATCCCAAACGGTCAATTTTTGAAATAGTTATAGCATTTTGAAACAAAACGGTGTTTTTTTTAAAAATTCATAACTTTTTTGAGTTGGATGAAAAATTCTAAAAACGTCTTCGTAAGCTAGAAAAGAAGAAAAACTTTCAGCCAATTCTAAAGGGGTCGGTTTCAAAATTGGTCGAAATGGGATGGAATACCCCATATATATTTGCTAAATTGTCTTTTTGATTGAATTCAATTGATAATCGATTTATGCAATAACGCTACGTCGCTCCCAAATACTTCGTGCCTATAAACGAATCATTATTCGCATATTTAGTGCTTTTTGGTGCTTTTACTATGTGTACTTACTGTTGTTTTTATTAATTAATTGTACACACGTCGACGTCTCATCTACACCTCAATAAAAGCTGACTTTGATCAAAATATGGATAGCCTCATACAGCGGTTCCTTAAACGTAATTACAATGACATTTTTATAAATTAAAGCCACTGCAATATCTACAATCAACAATCAAATTTTTAAACTAAAATTTAACTATAAATAATTAATAAATACCATTGTATGTAAGTACGAATATAATGTATATTTTTTATGAATGAACATTTTTTTTATTCAAAATATTTTATCAAATTGAATAATTATAAATTTATATATATTTTTTTATAAACAATTACTTTAATTTATTACAATTAAATATTTTAGCTTTACTTCACGTTTAGGTATTGTTTTTCTCTTGTTAACTTCCTTTTCAGATATAATTACATTTTTAAATTTGAATGGTTTTTACGTTCACCAAATCAAATTCTTTTCTTTACATATTCAGAGAATTTAAATAATAACACGAATAATATAATGTCTCTTAATCAAACACAAAGTTCAAACATTATTACTACTCCAGACACACATTCAGACATTCTACACAAGGAGATAACTTTAGATTCCATTCAAATAAATCCTTAAATTATCACAATTTAGGTCAGATTGTCCTGAAGTATTGTTTTTACTTATTGAAGGACAATTTGAAATAAATAACATTATTGATTATAACATCAAATTTCAAAATGTTCTTATTATACTTCAACAAGAAACAATATTCAAATTATTGATGTTATCAATCCTCCTCCTTCTACTAACAAATATAATACAATTAAAAAAACTCTTTGTGAAAGATTTTCTCTAAGTGAAGAAAAATACTTTGAAAAATTGCTTTCAAGTACTGAATTGGGAAATCGATCTCCATCTGAACTTTTTAGAGACATGAAGTCACTAACAAGTTCATCACCTATTGTTAGTCAGGAATTACTTTTTAAATTATGGATCAGAAAATTTCCACAAGATATTCAAATACATTTAACTTCAAGTAATATTCAAATATTACTGATACAATCTCACTTGCAGACAAACTTTTTGATTTAATTAATAAACCACATTCTTCTAAAGTTTCTTCAATAGCTAGTATTGAAAATAATGTTCTTACACAATGTGTAAAAAATTTAACTGGCTTAACTACTACAATTTTTCAAAATTTAAACCAAATTACCACAGATATTAATGAATTAAAAATTCATCCAGATCTAGAGAAAGAAGTCGATCTAACTTGAGATATTTTTTCTAAATCTAGAAGTTTTGATAATGATAATTATATATGTTGGTAATCATCGAAAATTTAAACATCATTCTTTTAAATGTATTAAACCTGTAATTTTAATTTAAATAAAATAATCTAATTCAAATTCTATACTTTAAACTGAAAAATCCGTTATGACTGTGTTCAATAATGGAGTAAATAATCAAACATCCCACCGTCCATTCATATTCGATAAATTCAATAAATTAAATTTTTTAATTGATACAGGTGCTATTGTTTTCAGTTATTCCTTCTTCAAAATTTAAAACATATAAATTTGTTTCTGACCTTAAACTTTGGGCAGCTAATGGATCTTGCATAGAAACTTTTGGAACAAAACTTTTTGAAAATTGATTTAGGTCATTCTTGCAGATATTTCTACTCCAATTATTGGTGCAAATTTTTTAGAAAAATTCGGTATTTTGGTAGACATTAAAAATAAAGAAATTACAGATTTGAAAACAAAATTAAAGTTTCTTGATATTCTGGTTTTTTGCGGCATATTTTCCCTTGAGATTCCTATTTCAGAAATAAATGAGTTGACAGCAGTAATGAACAAGTAAGGAAGGCTAAGTTCGGGTGTAACCGAACATTACATACTCAGTTGAGAGCTGTGGAGACAAAGTAAGGAAATCACCATGTTGTAAAAGGAACCTAGGGTAACCCTGGAATGTGTTTGTATGACATGTCTATCAAATGGAAGGTACTGAAGAGTATTTTAAGAGGGAGTGTGCCATAGATCTATAGATGGACGCCATTTAGGGATATCGCCATAAAGGTGGACCAGGCCTGACTCGAGAATTTGTTTGTACGATATGGGTATCAAATGAAATGTGTTAATGATAATTTTAAAAGGGAGTGGGCCTAAGTTCTATAGGTGGACGTCTTTTCGAGATATCGCCATAAAGGTGGACCAGGGGTGACTCTAGAATTTATTTGTACGATATGGGTATCAAATAAAGGTATTAATGAGTATTTTAAGAGGGCGTGGGCCTTAGTTCTATATGTGGACGCCTTTTCGAGATATCGCCATAAACGTGGACCAGGGGTGACTCTAGAATTTGTTTGTACTATATGGGTATCAAATGAAAGGTGTTAATGAGTATTTTAAAAGGGAGTGGGCCTAAGTTCTATAGGTGGACGCATTTCGAATATCGTTATAAAAGTGGACCTGGGTTGACTCTAGAATGCGTTTGTACAATATGGGTGTCAAACGAAAAGTGTAATAAGTGTTTTAAAAGGGAGTGGGCCTTTGTTCTATGGGTGGACGCCTTTTCGGGATATCGCCATAAACGTGGACCAGGGGTGACTCTAGAATGCGTTTGTACAATATGGGTATCAAATGAAAGGTGTTAATGAGTATTTTAAAAGGGAGTGGGCCTTAGTTCTATAGGTGGATGCCTTTTCGAGATATCGCCATAAAGGTGGACCAGGGGTGACTCTAGAATTTGTTTGTACGATATGGGTATCAAATGAAAGGTGTTAATGAGTATTTTAAAAGGGCGTGGGCCTTAGTTCTATAGGTGGACGCCTTTTCGAGATATCGCCATAAAGGTGGACCAGGGGTGACTCTAGAATTTGTTTGTACGATATGGGTATCAAATGAAAGGTGTTAATGAGTATTTTAAAAGGCGTGGGCCTTAGTTCTATAGGTGGACGCCTTTTCGAGATATCGCCATAAAGGTGGACCAGGGGTGACTCTAGAATTTGTTTGTACGATATGGGTATCAAATGAAAGGTGTTAATGAGTATTTTAAAAGGGCGTGGGCCTTAGTTCTATAGGTGGACGCCTTTTCGAGATATCGCCATAAAGGTGGACCAGGGGTGACTCTAGAATTTGTTTGTACGATATGGGTATCAAATGAAAGGTGTTAATGAGTATTTTAAAAGGGAGTGGGCCTTAGTTCTATAGGTGGATGCCTTTTCGAGATATCGCCATAAAGGTGGGACCAGGGGTGACTCTAGAATTTGTTTGTACGATATGGGTATCAAATGAAAGGTGTTAATGAGTATTTTAAAAGGGTGTGGGCCTTAGTTCTATAGGTGGACGCCTTTTCGAGATATCGCCATAA
This sequence comes from Eurosta solidaginis, assembly GCA_029619165.1. Lineage (NCBI taxonomy): Eukaryota > Metazoa > Arthropoda > Insecta > Diptera > Tephritidae > Eurosta > Eurosta solidaginis. The sequence goes on from JARSSU010018945.1 coordinate 4,550, forward strand.
AGGTGGACCAGGGGTGACTCTAGAATTTGTTTGTACGATATGGGTATCAAATGAAAGGTGTAATGAGTATTTTAAAAGGGTGTGGGCCTTAGTTCTATAGGTGGACGCCTTTTCGAGATATCGCCATAAAGGTGGACCAGGGGTGACTCTAGAATTTGTTTGTACGATATGGGTATCAAATGAAAGGTGTTAATGAGTATTTTAAAAGGGAGTGGGCCTTAGTTCTATAGGTGGACGCCTTTTCGAGATATCGCCATAAAGGTGGACCAGGGGTGACTCTAGAATTGTTTGTACGATATGGGTATCAATGAAAGGTGTTAATGAGTATTTTAAAAGGGAGTGGGCCTTAGTTCTATAGGTGGACGCCTTTTCGAGATATCGCCATAAAGGTGGACCAGGGGTGACTCTAGAATTTGTTTTGTACGATATGGGTATCAAATGAAAGGTGTTAATGAGTATTTTAAAAGGGTGTGGGCCTTAGTTCTATAGGTGGACGCCTTTTCGAGATATCGCCATAAAGGTGGACCAGGGTGACTCTAGAATTTGTTTGTACGATATGGGTATCAAATGAAAGGTGTTAATGAGTATTTTAAAAGGGAGTGGGCCTTAGTTCTATAGGTGGACGCCTTTTCGAGATATCGCCATAAAGGTGGACCAGGGGTGACTCTAGAATTTGTTTGTACATATGGGTATCAAATGAAAGGTGTTAATGAGTATTTTAAAAGGGTGTGGGCCTTAGTTCTATAGGTGGACGCCTTTTTCGAGATATCGCCATAAAGGTGGACCAGGGGTGACTCTAGAATTTGTTTGTACGATATGGGTATCAAATGAAAGGTGTTAATGAGTATTTTAAAAGGGCGTGGGCCTTAGTTCTATAGGTGGACGCCTTTTCGAGATATCGCCATAAAGGTGGACCAGGGGTGACTCTAGAATTTGTTTGTACGATATGGGTATCAAATGAAAGGTGTTAATGAGTATTTTAAAAGGGAGTGGGCCTTAGTTCTATAGTGGACGCCTTTTCGAGATATCGCCATAAAGGTGGACCAGGGGTGACTCTAGAATTTGTTTGTACGATATGGGTATCAAATGAAAGGTGTTAATGAGTATTTTAAAAGGGGTGGGCCTTAGTTCTATAGGTGGACGCCTTTTCGAGATATCGCCATAAAGGTGGACCAGGGTGACTCTAGAATTTGTTTGTACGATATGGGTATCAAATGAAAGGTGTTAATGAGTATTTTAAAAGGGAGTGGGCCTTAGTTCTATAGGTGGACGCCTTTTCGAGATATCGCCATAAAGGTGGACCAGGGGTGACTCTAGAATTTGTTTGTACGATATGGGTATCAAATGAAAGGTGTTAATGAGTATTTTAAAAGGGGTGGGCCTTAGTTCTATAGGTGGACGCCTTTTCGAGATATCGCCATAAAGGTGGACCAGGGGTGACTCTAGAATTTGTTTGTACGATATGGGTATCAAATGAAAGGTGTTAATGAGTATTTTAAAAGGGGTGGGCCTTAGTTCTATAGGTGGACGCCTTTTCGAGATATCGCCATAAAGGTGGACCAGGGGTGACTCTAGAATTTGTTTGTACGATATGGGTATCAAATGAAAGGTGTAATGAGTATTTTAAAAGGCGTGGGCCTTAGTTCTATAGGTGGACGCCTTTTCGAGATATCGCCATAAAGGTGGACCAGGGTGACTCTAGAATTTGTTTGTACGATATGGGTATCAAATGAAAGGTGTTAATGAGTATTTTAAAAGGGAGTGGGCCTTAGTTCTATAGGTGGACGCCTTTTCGAGATATCGCCATAAAGGTGGACCAGGGGTGACTCTAGAATTCGTTTGTACGATATGGGTATCAAATGAAAGGTGTTAATGAGTATTTTAAAAGGGAGTGGGCCTTAGTTCTATAGGTGGACGCCTTTTCGAGATATCGCCATAAAGGTGGACCAGGGGTGACTCTAGAATTTGTTTGTACGATATGGGTATCAAATGAAAGGTGTTAATGAGTATTTTAAAAGGGAGTGGGCCTTAGTTCTATAGGTGGACGCCTTTTCGAGATATCGCCATAAAGGTGGACCAGGGGTGACTCTAGAATTTGTTTGTACGATATGGGTATCAAATGAAAGGTGTTAATGAGTATTTTAAAAAGGGCAGTGGGCCTTAGTTCTATAGGTGGACGCCTTTTCGAGATATCGCCATAAAGGTGGACCAGGGGTGACTCTAGAATTTGTTTGTACGATATGGGTATCAAATGAAAGGTGTTAATGAGTATTTTAAAAGGGAGTGGGCCTTAGTTCTATAGGTGGACGCCTTTTCGAGATATCGCCATAAAGGTGGACCAGGGGTGACTCTAGAATTTGTTTGTACGATATGGGTATCAAATGAAAGGTGTTAATGAGTATTTTAAAAGGGAGTGGGCCTTAGTTCTATAGGTGGACGCCTTTTCGAGATATCGCCATAAAGGTGGACCAGGGGTGACTCTAGAATTTGTTTGTACGATATGGGTATCAAATGAAAGGTGTTAATGAGTATTTTAAAAGGGAGTGGGCCTTAGTTCTATAGGTGGACGCCTTTTCGAGATATCGCCATAAAGGTGGACCAGGGGTGACTCTAGAATTTGTTTGTACGATATGGGTATCAAATGAAAGGTGTTAATGAGTATTTTAAAAGGGCGTGGGCCTTAGTTCTATAGGTGGACGCCTTTTCGAGATATCGCCATAAGGTGGACCAGGGGTGACTCTAGAATTTGTTTGTACGATATGGGTATCAAATGAAAGGTGTTAATGAGTATTTTAAAAGGGGTGGGCCTTAGTTCTATAGGTGGACGCCTTTTCGAGATATCGCCATAAAGGTGGACCAGGGGTGACTCTAGAATTTGTTTGTACGATATGGGTATCAAATGAAAGGTGTTAATGAGTATTTTAAAAAGGGTGTGGGCCTTAGTTCTATAGGTGGACGCCTTTTCGAGATATCGCCATAAAGGTGGACCAGGGGTGACTCTAGAATTTGTTTGTACGATATGGGTATCAAATGAAAGGTGTTAATGAGTATTTTAAAAGGGAGTGGGCCTTAGTTCTATAGGTGGACGCCTTTTCGAGATATCGCCATAAAGGTGGACCAGGGGTGACTCTAGAATTTGTTTGTACGATATGGGTATCAAATGAAAGGTGTTAATGAGTATTTTAAAAGGGAGTGGGCCTTAGTTCTATAGGTGGACGCCTTTTCGAGATATCGCCATAAAGGTGGACCAGGGGTGACTCTAGAATTTTGTTTGTACGATATGGGTATCAAATGAAAGGTGTTAATGAGTATTTTAAAAGGCGTGGGCCTTAGTTCTATAGTGGACGCCTTTTCGAGATATCGCCATAAAGGTGGACCAGGGGTGACTCTAGAATTTGTTTGTACGATATGGGTATCAAATGAAAGGTGTAATGAGTATTTTAAAAGGGAGTGGGCCTTAGTTCTATAGTGGACGCCTTTCGAGATATCGCCATAAAGTGGACCAGGGGTGACTCTAGAATTTTTGTGTACATATGGGTATCAAATGAAGGTGTTAATGAGTATTTTAAAAGGGTGGGCCTTAGTTCTATAGGTGACGCCTTTTCGAGATATCGCCATAAAGGTGGACCAGGGGTGACTCTAGAATTTGTTTGTACGATATGGGTATCAAATGAAAGGTGTTAATGAGTATTTTAAAAGGGAGTGGGCCTTAGTTCTATAGGTGGACGCCTTTTCGAGATATCGCCATAAAGGTGGACCAGGGGTGACTCTAGAATTTGTTTGTACGATATGGGTATCAAATGAAAGTGTTAATGAGTATTTTAAAAGGGTGTGGGCCTTAGTTCTATAGGTGGACGCCCTTTTCGAGATATCGCCATAAAGGTGGACCAGGGGTGACTCTAGAATTTGTTTGTACGATATGGGTATCAAATGAAAGGTGTTAATGAGTATTTTAAAAGGGAGTGGGCCTTAGTTCTATAGGTGGACGCCTTTTCGAGATATCGCCATAAAGGTGGACCAGGGGTGACTCTAGAATTTGTTTGTACGATATGGGTATCAAATGAAAGGTGTTAATGAGTATTTTAAAAGGAGTGGGCCTTAGTTCTATAGGTGGACGCCTTTTCGAGATATCGCCATAAAGGTGGACCAGGGGTGACTCTAGAATTTGTTTGTACGATATGGGTATCAAATGAAAGGTGTTTAATGAGTATTTTAAAAGGGAGTGGGCCTTAGTTTCTATAGGTTGGACGCCTTTTCGAGATATCGCCATAAAGGTGGACCAGGGTGACTCTAGAATTTGTTTGTACGATATGGGTATCAAATGAAAGGTGTTAATGAGTATTTTAAAAGGGAGTGGGCCTTAGTTCTATAGGTGGACGCCTTTTCGAGATATCGTCCATAAAGGTGGACCAGGGGTGACTCTAGAATTTGTTTGTACATATGGGTATCAAATGAAAGGTGTTAATGAGTATTTTAAAAGGAGTGGGCCTTAGTTCTATAGGTGGACGCCTTTTCGAGATAATCGCCATAAAGGTGACCCAGGGGTGACTCTAGAATTTGTTTGTACGATTATGGGTATCAAATGAAAGGTGTTAATGAGTATTTTAAAAGAGAGTGGGGCCTTAGTTCTATAGGTGGACGCCTTTTCGAGATATCGCCATAAAGGTGGACCAGGGGTGACTCTAGAATTTGTTTTGTACGATATGGGTATCAAATGAAAGGTGTTAATGAGTATTTTAAAAGGGCGTGGGCCTTAGTTCTATAGGTGGAACGCCTTTTCGAGATATCGCCATAAAGGTGGACCAGGGTGACTCTAGAATTTGTTTGTACGATATGGGTATCAAATGAAAGGTGTTAATGAGTATTTTAAAAGGCGTGGGCCTTAGTTCTATAGGTGGACGCCTTTTTCGAGATATCGCCATAAAGGTGGGACCAGGGGTGACTTCTAGATTTGTTTGTACGATATGGGTATCAAATGAAAGGTGTTAATGAGTATTTTTAAAAGGGCAGTGGCCTTAGTTCTATAGGTGGACGCCTTTTCGAGATATCGCCATAAAGTGTGGACCAGGGTGACTCTAGATTTGTTTGTACGATATGGGTATCAAATGAAGAGGTGTTAATGAGTAATTTTAAAGGTGGTGGGCTTAGTTCTTATAGTGTGAGCGCTTTTCGAGATATCGTTCCATAAAGGTGGACCAGTGGTGACTCTAGAATGGTTTGTAACGATATGGGTATCAAATGAAAGGTGTTAATGAGTATTTTAAAAGGCAGTGGGTCTTAGTCTATAGGTGGAATGCCTTTTCGAGATATCGCATAAACGTGACAGGGTGGACTCTAGAGATTTGTTTGTACGATATGGGTCATGGCGAATGTAAAGGTGTTATGAGTATTTTAAAAGGGGTGGGCCTTAGTTCTATAGGTGAGACGCCTTTTCGGATATCGCCATACAAGTTGGACCAGTGTGACTGCTAGAATTTGTTTGTAACGATAATGGGTAATCAATGTAAAGGTGTTAAGAGATGTTTTTAAAAGGGATGTGGGCCTTAGTTCTACTAGTGGACGTCCCTTTCGAGTATAGCCGCTTCATAGAAGGTGGGCGGCCAGGGATGACTCTAGAATTTTGTGTGTGAGCGTGATATGGGTGATCTAAATGAAGGTGTTAATGAGTATTTTAAAGAGTGATGGGGCTGTAGTTCTATAGGAGGTGCCGCCTTTTCGGATATCGCCATAGAAGGTGGTACGCGAGGGGTGAGCTCTAGAATGCTGTTTGTAGCGGGGCTAATAGTGGGTATGCAATGATGAGTGCTATAATGAGTATTTTTAAACGTGTAAGAGGTGTGGGGCCTTTAGTTCTATAGTGGACGCCTTTTCGAGATATCGCCATAAAAGTGACCAGGGTGACTCTAGAATTGTTTGTAGACGATATGGGTATCAATGAAATGAGTGTTAAGGAGTTTTTTGCAAAAATCAGCCCAGTAGGGGCCTTAGTTCTATAGGTCGGACGCCTTTTCGAGATATCGCGGTAGACGTGAAGATCCAGGGGTGACTCTAGAGTTTGTCTTGTGCGCGAGTATGGTATGCTAATGAAGGTGTTACTGAGTATATATAAAGTGGAGGCGGAGTCGCTTAGTTCTATAGGAGTGGACTGGCCGCTTTGTCCCGAGATATCGCCATAAGTAGGTGGAGACGGAGGTGGTGTACTCCTAGAATATTGTTTGTGACGAGTATGGTTATTCATAATGAAGGTGTTACATGAGTAATTTTAAAAGGTGTGGGGCCTTAGTTCTCTAGTGGATCGCCCTTTCGAGATAGCGCCATCAGTGGGCCCTGAGGGGTGACTGCTAGATTTGTTCTTGTATCGATATGGGTATCAAATGAAAGTGTGTTATATGAGTATCTCTAAAAGGCGTTGGCCGTAGTCTATAGGTGTACGCCTTTTCGTTATCGCCATGAAGCAACTGGTGGACGCAGGGTGACTCTTAGATTTGTTTTTAGTACGATATGGGTATCAAATGAAAGGTGTTAATGGAGTATTTTTAAAAAGGAGTGGGCCGTTAGTTCTATATTGTGGACGCCTTTCGAGATACTCGGCCATAACTGGACCAGGGGGGCTCTAGAATGTGTTTGTATGATATGGGTATCAATTGAAAGGTGTTAATGAGTATTTTAAAAGGGAGTGGCCCTTAGTTTTATATGTGTAAGGCGTTTTCGGGTATCTACCGATGAAAAAATTGGTGGACCATGGTGATCGAGAGGCATGATCTGTCGGGTATCGCACATTTATTTATAATAGCCCGTAATTTTATCCACGTACCAGTATTCTTCCTAATATTCCGAGGGGTCTTGGATTTCGCCCTGCAGAACTTGGGATTGGATCTCTTAATATGGTAGGGTGTCACAACCCATATTTAACTAAGTTTTTTTCAGTTATATTTTGCGTCAATAGACGCATACAATTACCATAGTTCATTCTTTTTTGCCGGGTTTATAAAAAAAAATATTTGTGTATGGAATTATGGCATTTTTTTCATTTTTCGTAATTTTCGATATCGAAAAAGTGGCGTGTCATAGTCGATTCGGTATGGTTGCAGATAAGTACGTGAACTGATTTAGTAAATAGATATATCGTTTCTGCAGCGTTGCCGTGGGAGGGATCGTGTGGTTGTGGG
>JARSSU010018947.1:0-45504 GCA_029619165.1 Eurosta solidaginis
GCTACCCACACTCCAAGCATCACATGTTACATTTGTTCTTGATATGTACGGGTTTAGGCTGTTGCAATCATGCTACGTGTACACGTGCCACTGGAGTCTGTTCCTATCTAATGAAATGAATCTATCTTCGAATATGTCATTATTTCATTTTTCTGCTTTAAGGTCGACCATTTTCGCAACATATGCCTCAGATGTGTATCACTATATATGTGTGAATGTCTACACCCACAGTGCCTGTTGACCGCACGTCCTGACCTCTCTGTTCTCCAACTTTCACACGATTAGTGAACACTGTACCAATACTTGCTGAGTTGTTCTAGCTACAATAGAGAGACGATTAAAACAGCCTTTTCGCCTGAGTCATACTGCCAATGTCAGGTGACAATTGAATGCCTCAGTTATGACTGCCGAATTGTGGGTATCTCGTGCCGAGTTTGCTATTATAGTTCGCTACGAGTGCCATTCGTTGTCTCCCGCTACGTTATCTGCATTAATAATCATTCCATTTCATTCACGCATTAGCGTCCTGGTATCTTGTGATTAACCCTCCTTTCGCGGCCTCGGTCTCCGTCATGGCAGATACTCCCATTCGATTGCGATCGCGACATTCGTGGCCAGACTATGAAAAATGCCAAACTTACGTCATTTAATACCTCCCGTAAGTAAGACCTGCTATGCTATAACCGTCTAAATAAGTAGAGCATTTCGATCGAAGTGTAGCATTTACTTTGTAAGGGCGTGATAACGAAGGTTACTGCTAGACTGAAGTTATACAAAGGCTATATGAATCTGTGCGATTCCGTCTGCTTTAACTCGCTTTTCCTTGATCCGACCTCTAGAGTTATCGGAGCGCTCATCCATTGTTCTAATGCTTGAGTCAATAGTTGTAGACATTCGAGCTTCATTTGCTCGTGAGCTAGCTACATCCTCCCTCTTCATGTAGCCAATACATTATGCTGTAATATGATTTTCTATTTTCAGCTTTAGCAGTGCCTCTATTTTCCACTATTGTTGCCTACTGTCTAATCACTATGGCAGTCGGTAATTCTTCTATCATGCACAGCATCAATCACAACAATTGATTACGCACGAGCTAGACGTCTTTATACTTACCCCTCTTCAAGTTTTAGCTAGCTAAAACACCTATAAGATTTAGAGGACGAACAGAGCCGTACGAAAGATTTGGCTAGTTGTCTTCTACGCCTTTACACTTAAACTTGCTGAAACTAGTAGGGCGATCTTAAATTCGTTCATGATCACAATCAAACACTCTTATCTACGCTCCCCTGACTTGTAGTAGTAGACCAAAATAGCTTCTGACACGTGCTCTCTATTATGCTCATACGCAAGTACGCCTCACATATCTTAGTACGCTTTCTCTGGTGCTTTACATTAAGATCCTTCATTGTATGCTCATGTGGCAGTTCCTAGCCTGCTTATTATTTACCTCGTGATCATTCTCTCTTGTCTTCTAGTACTTGCGAAGTAGCCTGATTTGCTGTGCACGCTGCACTGAATAATGATCTCCTGTCGATAAGATCGGTAGCTAAATCCATGATCTTGGCGATGTAATTCTTGTGTACAAGTGACATGTGTGCTGAATATACGCATCTGTCTTTTGACTCTGATCCCAGTGCGTTTGGATTGTATTGCTGTGTATCCTACTATCATGAGCGTATGCTTTCCATATTGGTGATATCCTATATTTGCGTAGTGTATATTTTTGTGAATAGACTATTTGCTAGTTCGTGTCATGTACGTGTTATTCGCGTGAGGGCGGCTATTTAGCCATTGTTCTTGAAAAGGGAAAAAAAACATTACGAGTTGGCCTTTAATATCTGTATATCAGCAAATTTGCACCTGTTTCGATTTTCAGTTCATATCCATTTGATGTGTGCCATTCTATTCTTAGCATTTTATGCTTGTCTCTTGCCGGCGCTGCCCTACATTGTCTGTACCCTTTTTAGTGGATCTCGCACATTTTCACTAATATTTTATACACTAGTTTACTATGAATCTGTTATAACTAGACTAAGCTCTAAGACTCACCCCGATTAAGTGCTAAGACCACTTGTTGTCCCCTACCAGCTCACGCTTACTACTATTACATGAACTCGATCGACAGTTTTTTCTATCTTTCGTGTATTGTCTCACTTTTAGATAATTTCCTTCTCGAGTTCTCACATAGCGTCAGATATACTTTACTTTGTTATTTCGAGTTGCTTCGATCAGACGATTCGACCTTTTCATTTACTCGTGGTGCTGTACTTCATATTATGGTGCTCCTATTGTCGTGTTCTCGCAACTTTCTTTCGTTTTGGGGTTCATCTCCAGCTCTCGCGGGTTCTATTCCTTTTATCATGAAGTCAATCACTTTATAGAATTTGTGTGCTGGTATATATTCAATTGTGTCCCGTACCGTACTGTAGGACGACGATTATTCACATTGCCTGACTGGCCGCCTAGCTTCAGCTAATCGGGACGCCTGGAGACCATCTGTCGCATACACAGACGAAATTAGTAAGTAGGCAAGTATCAGGCTCTTATCCTATTGGTCGGTGTGCATATCTTCTGACTTACAATTGCGTCTTACGTCGATCACTGGAATATCTGTAAAAAACAAATGTGAATATTTAATGTAAAGTCACAAAACATGGAAAAGTAAGATCTGTAATTAACTGATCAGAATAAACGTCTCGAGCGACAGTGTGTACCTTATAAGTGGAGAATTACTTGATACAAAGGACGATTAGAACCAATCTTCTGATGCTGTGTTCTGTGATGGTAATGTGCTCGTAGTTGAGATGTGTGCGGGGGTATATCTGACATGGTAACTGACTTCGTCGTCAATCAGCGCTAGTCAGACAAATGCAACCTGGCTAATGGCTTGTATGTCCTTTCCCATGGCGCTCTTAGCCTAGTCGTCATGAACCATATGCCGGAATGGCTATTCGGTTAGAGCGATATGTCTATTCTAGATGCATTTGCTAATAATACCACAAGAGCTAGAAAACTCTAGCACCGGATCATACTAATTAATGATTCTAGAAGTTAGTGGCACACTAAGCTGGACTAGAGCTGTGTCCTCAATATGCCCCGCAAGAAAATATGATATTACATGTCGAAACCGTGCTATACTCTTCTGGCAGATTATGCGAGTATGTATATGCTATGTAACTGTACTTTATAGTATCATAACAATACGTCTAGATTTAGACTACTTATGACATTGCAGGTGTATTTCGTAGTTCGTCTCTCTGTTTTATCCTGCCCTGCGTGTACTACTACCCATCAGTCGTAACTATGGAATTGATTGATTTCGCTCGTATTTTAGATTATTTCACTTTCGCTGACGGGGGCCTTGCTTCTATTCGTTGTTGTGAGACTCGTTTCATTCTCTGACTTGTTGTGCCGTCCAGATCTTTATTGCATGTGATGTAAGACTTTCTCATCCATGCTGCTTATATTCAATGCCGGAACAAGATAGTAAGATTATTAGTAATGTGCATATGGTCGTATATAAATTTCTTTCGCTTTCTGTTCGTATCAATTCAGTCATATATTATTTCTATTTGTTTATATAGAAACACGTATTCCTCGATCATGCGAGTAGTTTTTAGTTGCTTGTGCTATTCTGTTACACACAAGGTTTTTCCTCGTAGGTTTTACTGTAACGTGATAGACAAGCTAGATCAGATTCTCAGAATAGTAAACACAGATCAAGTGACTACGATGTTACACGGAATAGAAATCAATTCTTCATGCTCAGTATATGTTAACATTGCAGGATCAAATCGTAATAAATAACAATTAAGGCTAAGCGTTATTTATGTGTCTCGATCTGAACCGAACATTAGCCAGCTTAGCTTCTTGTTAATGTAGAGGCTATTGAAGTGTGACAATCTGCTTCATGAGAAGTTAAGAGTGCCAGAAATAACCTCGGCCACGTATGATCATGAGATATGAATGATGTCCACGGGGGATTATCCTAGGAATGTGCTTTGGTGCCCTGAAGAAAGCTAAAGACTAAATGTGGATAGTAATTCAATGATAAGGTATGATATATTAGTAGTATTGTTCAATATGAGGGTACGTGAATGGCCATATGAGAACTAGCAATATAGGTTGGACTGTTTACAACTCACAATATTCGATGGGATTAATTCTATGACACAACTAAAATGATGTGATAGAGTGATTTGGCAGGTGTTGAACAGTCACATAGAATTTTCTGTACAGATACTGGTGTATTGCTGAAATAAAAGGCTTGTGTGCATCTGCAGATTAACGTTGTAAAAGGCGTATGAGACGTGACTTGGACTCAATATATTCGTGGACGATCAGATAGATAGACAAACACGTATAGTAAGGCTGGACACAAGGTGAGTGGAGACATCTATAACCTATCTTTGAATTTAGTCTACACACAGCCTACTCCGGGCGCGAGTATCATAACTGTACCCTGTGAAAGGTGCGCAAGTTAATAGTAGTTTCGGTTCATCTCTCAAAGGGTGATGACGATAACACGCCACTAGACGTTGTGCGGTTCTGTTAGTATCATATGACGTCGTACGTACCACTTGTAATCGCGAGATTACCTTCCGCGCACTTCAAGGTGGACCTCAGGTGGTCGATCTTCTACCGAATTATAGTTAGTAGTACAGGCGATAGTGTCCGGAGTAAGCAACAAGATGAAAGCTCTAGTGTTACCAAGGTAGTGAAGGGGACATGAAATTTTAGATATAGGAGCGCAGCATTGGGCGCTTAGTTCTATATGCCTCCTTAGGCATGATACCCGCCCCCAGTCGGCCTTTTCGACGATCTGACTGTTACAGACATCAGGTATACACGCGGTCGCACGGTTCACAGCGAGTGACTCATCATTAGTGTGTTTGTACGTTCGATATTGCGGGTCTCATATTAATAGGATTGCAATGCTAGGATTTTACATACAAGGGACAGCTAGGTGGACCTACAGTTGGGCGTATGATATGGTGGTCGCCTTTTATCCCCTTCGAGACTACTTGGCAGCGTACATAAAATATGACAGTCTAGGTCGACTTGAGCTTATCTGCAGTGGATGACTAACGACGCAGTCAACAATAAAATTGATTTGTCGATTTTATGGGTATCAGTGTATCTATAAGGGGTTAATGTTAGTGCATTTTAAAGGGCAGTGGGCATCTATAGTTTCTTACATATAGAGTGGATCTATGTTTCCAATTTCTCTATAAAAAATCGAAATATCAGCACATAAGGTGGCATTCACGAGGGGTACTCATAGAAATAGCGTTTGTACAGGAGTATGGGTATGTGCGAACGAAATGGTGTTAAGACTGAGTATTATAGACAAAGGCGTGACTTGTGGGGACTACTTTATTGTTCTATTATGTTAGGTGAGACAACCCGCCTTTTTCGTGTGAGATCGAGCCTAATGCGCTTACGTCCATATTCGACAGGTGGCTATTCCAGGGGTGCTCTAGATCGCAGTGTCGATTCTGTACAGAATAGGTCGTGGTATCGGAAATGTAAGGCTGGATCATCTTAATGCAGGCGATGCATCGAAAAAAGATTTAAAGCGCGAGTACTTGGTAGCGTAGTGCACTTGATCCATACTCACGTTCAGTGAGCGTTTTATCGGCATAGGATATTCTGGCAATGACCATCGAATATAGGTACGCGACCTAGTTCTAGAAAAGGTCAGATCGCAGTGAAACCAGTTGGTAATTCATGCACCTGTTGATGTATGGCTCACGCGCCGCTAAGCAATAGTAAGCAATGTATGCGCTAGCTAACCTAACTACTGTAATAGCGAGTTATTATGTAAGGTCTAACAAGTTTTTTTTAAAGAAGCTGTGGTGCACAGTTCTCTTGCTTGAAGGTCACTGTATGTGGGCGACCACTTCCAGATTACTCTATGATGGTGTTTGTGCATATCAACAGGGATGATGTCTTCGTGATTGCGCAATTGTAAACTGCGCTACTCAGACTACTTCGTTTTGCTATTAATCGATGGGTAATGTACTAAAAAACGACTAATAAATGAAGTTTGAGTTTAGAGCTAGAAATACATACATGAGTTGCGAGCCTATCCTAGCCTAATTCGAGTCCTACTAGTTTAACAAATGCTTTGGACAAAATTAATGGGCTCCATTTAAAGTTACTATTTTCGTGTGCATATAAACTGGCAATCCAAATACCATGTGTCATCCGAAAGTCATTTCTGGATGCATGTAAATTTTATTAATCTGCTTATTTAGATTGGTACACTAGTAACTGGTTACATGAGCTATATATATCTACATTATTATATTTACGATTTTTCATTGATAACCGTAAATTTGTTCTAGTACGAATAATTGTTTCTACCTTTTAGTTATAACTGTTGGTAACCAAGAGGTGAGAAAAGAGCATGGAATTGCGTACTCGCGTATTTGGGGGTAACTGAGTATCATGACAGCTGCCTTGCTATTTTCGGTGTGTAGGTGAACGCCACAGAATAGCGGGAAGACGTCTTTTATAAAAGTTAAAACTCATATATCGGAACTAAATACCATCGACCGGCTCCGTACCAGATTCGGGAAACAGAAGTCCTGTACGCTGATACAGCTGCTGGTTTGTGGATAAAAGCAACTATTCGCACTGCAAGGCTAGCTTATTCCGAACTCTCAATAGCTATAGTCCAACAGACCACCCGAGTGTCATATTGCAGATATCCCATTTGGTATTTAGCTTCCGATAATTGTTTCCTACATGTTGAGCAGGAATACCACAATCTTCCGTCGAATTAATCCGTCGTCGGTCGAGGGTATTCCGAAGACCTCATAAGTGACATAAGTGAAAGAAGATCATGACATGTACGAAACTGTGTGTAAAAAGCTAGGGGCGTTAGCCTTCAACCGATTTCGTCCTTTTTCACAGAAATAAAAGTTATTGTCGCGAATCTAAGGCCCTATAACATATGATCATAAGTTTCCGTAAATTTTTGTTATACTTATGGCTTAAGAGTATAAACTAGACAAATTATAATGAAAGGGCGGAGCAACGCCCATTTTGAAATTTTCTTTTATTATGCATTTTGTTGGCACATATCATTGACTGGAGTTGAATGTTGAATATATTTACTTATATACTGATAAAGATATTAATTTTTTGTTAAATTTGACTTTAAAAAAAAAAAAAATTTTAAAGTGGGGTGTGTCGTTGCTCCGATTTTGCTATTTTTTATTAATCATATGATTAGTATGAGGGAGTAACGTCTCCTGCAAATTTCATTATGATATCTTTCAACGACTTGCCAATTACAGCTTGGCAAAACTTTTAAATTCCGTTTCTTTTAAAAGTGGGCGGTGCCACGCCCATTGTCAAAATTTTACTAATTTTCTATTCAGCGTCATCAGTTCAACTCACCTACCAAGTTCCATCGCTTTATCCGTCTTTGGTAATGAATTATCGCACTTTTCGGTTTTTCGAAATTTTCGATATCGAAAAAGTGGGCGTGGTTATAGTCCGATATTATTCATTTTAAATGGCGATCTGAGATGAGTGCTCAGGAACCTACATACCAAATTTCATCAAGATACCTCAAAATTTACTCAAGTTATCGTGTTAACGGACGGGCGGACGGACGGACGGACATGGCTCAATCAATTTTTTTTCGATCCTGATGATTTTGGTATATGGAAGTCTATATCTATCTCGATTCATTTATACCTGTACAACCAACCGTTATCCAATCAAAGTTAATATACTCTGTGAGCTCTGCTCAAATCATGTTATTATAAAGTTTATGTGAAGTCCCATAGATAAAATTAGTAATAGAATGAACATTGGTTCCAGCTTTGATGTTACCCTTGCTTCCTGTGCTTCTAACTGTGGAAGATATTTGTGCCACCTGCAATGATAAGCGCTCCTCTTGTGCTTCCATCTTGGATGTAATCTGCGTCGACATTTCTGAAATACGCTCTTCTTTTGATTCCATCTTGGATTTTTTGCGTGTCTCTTGCGATTCGAGTTGGGATACCATATTTGTGATGACATTGCTGTTATGCCTGTTTCCTGGGTTTCCATTTTTTGCCCGATATCTATGGTAACAAAACCAATATCGCATTAGTCTCGCCGCTGGCGACTGGACTCGGACTTTCGTTCTTCTCTACAATTTTTGCTGTTGTCTCGTCCCCATCAGAATGAAAGACATCATCGTCATTAATTCCTTCCGACTCCATAGCGTCTCGTAGCCGTGCTTGAAATTCGACCTTATTACCGGTTGTATTCAATCCACGGTTCTTCCACTCATTTTCCAGTTGCTGGATCCTTAATTCACTTAAATTTGACTATATGCTTGTTGTCCTCTGAAATTTATTCAACAATTCCTCTTCTGACACCAAACGAATTTAGTGCAATTCCTCTTATTTGCAACCTTCTACTAACGTTCGAATCACTAAACTGTTGAATAAATAACTCCACTATTCAATAATGCAAAATGACTTTATTAAAGTACTTCACAATAACACTTCTACTCAACAGATAGCGTGGTTAATCAAAACTGATTCGTCGTGCTTCAGCTGCTGCTGCTTTTATGCTTTTTGGTTTCCTCGTTGACATATTTCTAGGCATTCTATTTCTAGAATTTGCTACCAGCTATAAAATTACCAGCTATAACATAACTACAGATGCACGTTATAGCTTCTCACAGTGCGCGTGTATATGTGAGTGATACTTCCACAGATAATTGCCTACTTTTGGGAAAATCTCAGATAAGATATATGCATGTGTTTGTGCGTCTCTTTCCGCTGCGTGTACGTACATATGTGTAGACATAATGATTGATTCGTTTATGTAGATACAAGTAACTACCTGCTTTATTGTTGTTGTGGCTTCATTTACTTAGCGTCAGACTAGTGATGTGAGTATATTCGTCACACTTATATAGCGAAAAAGTTAAGATATAAGGCATAGGTATAAAATGCTTGCATGCATGTTTATTATACATATAAAAGTATTGACATTAAGATTTTAGTTTCTGCTATTTTTAACACAGAGTTATTTTTTAACATAAAATAAGAAGTAAAAAACATGATCAATGACTACATTTACACGTGTCTCATTTATTTTCATTGAGGAATAAATCGTAAAAATAAAAATCATGTTATTATAAAGTTTATGTGAAGTCCCATAGATAAAATGAGTAATAGAATGAACATTGGTTTGTATTTATTACATTTTTTAAATGAAAATCTCCTGCTAAAAAGGAGCAAAACTTAACTGTATTTTTTCATTTTCGTACTTAACTACACTCCCTTTTGTGATTCTGGATTTTGGGCAAATTTTGAAAAAACTCCGAACATCATTCCTTCATTATACTTCATTCGAGTGCCTTCTTTCACTTCCTTCCATTCTATTCGCAACATAACCTCAATGTAAGCTGCCAAACTATATAGTAAACAATGAACTAAATAGATTATAGATTTTTGTTGGTAATAGGCTTTTTTGACCAATCGTTTTTTTAATTGCAAATAAAGATATTTATTTCAATTTTTCCACCTAACGTTTCGCTAGACTTCCTAGCATCATCAGAGGTGATCTAATTTATTAACAACAATAAAGATAAAAATATTTACATTAATTTATGGTATAAAGACTACTTTAATTTATATATATAAATTTACTTTATATATGTAACGAGAACAACACTAACATTGATTTACATACGTACAAACATAGACAACACTTACGTAATATATTTGTTATTTAAATATTAAAACTAAAAGAATTAGTACCATTTAACATTGGTATCATTGTCATACTGATTCTTAACTATAAACATAAAAGGTAAACAGCTGCTATATTTTGTGTGTCCTCTTTCTTGTTTATCGTATTTGCCCGTTTTTCCAATATTCTCAGACTTTCCAATGTATATCTGGCTCTCCCGTGTTTGTTCCTATCTATTATTTTTGTATTAGCCAGATCAGCTGAGTGTCCACTTGTTGTGATATGCTGCGCTAAGGCGGTGGTGGTTTTTTTGTTTTGTATATCAGCTTCGTGCTCTTTCAATCGGATTCCCAGTGCACGTTTGGTAGTCCCTATATATACCCTGCTGCAGATTTCATTTTCTTTACCTTTACACGTTATTTCATATACCACATTGTTTTGTTCTAATTTTTCGGTTGGGCTTTTTGTGTTAGTAAATATACTTGCTAGTGTGTAGTTTGATTTATATGATAAAGATATGTTTTGTTTGTCGTGGAATATAGTTTTGCTGAGGTTTTGGGTAAGTTTAGGTACATAGGTTACACTGAAGTATTGTTTTGACTTATTTTCCTTATGTGTCGTTGTGTTGTTTGTGCGTTATTTATTTCTCTTATTATTTGTTCTATTAGATTTTTAATTAGGGTGTGTGGGTAGCTATTGCTTTTAAGCATTTTATCAATTTTTTGCAAGTTTGTGTTCCAGTATTGCTTGTCACTTATAGTTAGTACTTTCTTTATCAAATTTTTCGCTGTGTTTATTTTGTATTTCATTGGCTGGGACGAATGAAAATTTATCAGTCTGCCGGAGGATAAAGGCTTTGCGTACCACTCAAATGAGAGGCTTCCATTATTTATATTTTTATATATTCTTACGTCCAGGTATGGTATGCTGTCATCTCTCTCCATTTCAATCGTAAACTGAATTTTGTTGTGATATTTGTTAAGTGTTTCTAATATTAAATCCACGTCCTTACGTTTTACAATCGCCAGAATGTCGTCCACATATTTTACTAAAAATTTTATGTCGATGTCATGTTTTTGTTTCAGCTCATTTAGAGTTTTATCAATAAGGTCATCTAGAATTATATCTGCTATTGTAGGTGAGAGCGGATTGCCCATTGGCATACCAAAAGTTTGAGCGTATATGTCGTTGTCATAATAAAATAATTATTATCAAGTAAACAAAATCTTAAAATTTCTTGGAATTTGCATTTGGGTATATTTGTTAAAGAGTTGATTTTATCAAATTTTTCCATTATTATTCGTATGGCGAGATTGGTGGGAATGTTCGTGAATAGTGACACGACGTCGAAAGATACAAGAGCATACGAATAATAATGGAAAAATTTGATAAAATCAACTCTTTAACAAATATACCCAAATGCAAATTCCAAGAAATTTTAAGATTTTGTTTACTTGATAATAATTATTTTATTTATGACAACGACATATACGCTCAAACTTTTGGTATGCCAATGGGCAATCCGCTCTCACCTACAATAGCAGATATAATTCTAGATGACCTTATTGATAAAACTCTAAATGAGCTGAAACAAAAACATGACATCGACATAAAATTTTTAGTAAAATATGTGGACGACATTCTGGCGATTGTAAAACGTAAGGACGTGGATTTAATATTAGAAACACTTAACAAATATCACAACAAAATTCAGTTTACGATTGAAATGGAGAGAGATGACAGCATACCATACCTGGACGTAAGAATATATAAAAATATAAATAATGGAAGCCTCTCATTTGAGTGGTACGCAAAGCCTTTATCCTCCGGCAGACTGATAAATTTTCATTCGTCCCAGCCAATGAAATACAAAATAAACACAGCGAAAAATTTGATAAAGAAAGTACTAACTATAAGTGACAAGCAATACTGGAACACAAACTTGCAAAAAAATTGATAAAATGCTTAAAAGCAATAGCTACCCACACACCCTAATTAAAAATCTAATAGAACAAATAATAAGAGAAATAAATAACGCACAAAACAACACAACGACACATAAGGAAAATAAGTCAAAACAATACTTCAGTGTAACCTATGTACCTAAACTTACCCAAAACCTCAGCAAAACTATATTCCACGACAAACAAAACATATCTTTATCATATAAATCAAACTACACACTAGCAAGTATATTTACTAACACAAAAAGCCCAACCGAAAAATTAGAACAAAACAATGTGGTATATGAAATAACGTGTAAAGGTAAAGAAAATGAAATCTGCAGCAGGGTATATATAGGGACTACCAAACGTGCACTGGGAATCCGATTGAAAGAGCACGAAGCTGATATACAAAACAAAAAAACCACCACCGCCTTAGCGCAGCATATCACAACAAGTGGACACTCAGCTGATCTGGCTAATACAAAAATAATAGATAGGAACAAACACGGGAGAGCCAGATATACATTGGAAAGTCTGAGAATATTGGAAAAACGGGCAAATACGATAAACAAGAAAGAGGACACACAAAATATAGCAGCTGTTTACCTTTTATGTTTATAGTTAAGAATCAGTATGACAATGATACCAATGTTAAATGGTACTAATTCTTTTAGTTTTAATATTTAAATAACAAATATATTACGTAAGTGTTGTCTATGTTTGTACGTATGTAAATCAATGTTAGTGTTGTTCTCGTTACATATATAAAGTAAATTTATATATATAAATTAAAGTAGTCTTTATACCATAAATTAATGTAAATATTTTTATCTTTATTGTTGTTAATAAATTAGATCACCTCTGATGATGCTAGGAAGTCTAGCGAAACGTTAGGTGGAAAAATTGAAATAAATATCTTTATTTGCAATTTAAAAAACGATTGGTCAAAAAAGCCTATTACCAACAAAAATACTACAAAAATAAATTGACCGGAAAAATCATAAATATATTATAGTTGGCAAATATCCGTTTATACCTGTGATTGTTGTCACAGCTACTGAAATATCACAGTACATTTCAGCGACAGCTTAGAAGGAATAACCGTGACAGATTGCCTGTGACATCATTTATTCCCCGTTACCAATCACGCTTACCAATAAACTCAATTATAGACTAAAATAAAGGTATGATCACAGGACAAATCGCTTCTATGCTATGAACCAATACAATGAGCGTATTATTTAAGCTGTGACTGAATAGCAGTATATGTCCCAGAAAATGATACAGAGGCGGCTATAGAAACACCCTCGCTAACAGAATATATCTACTGTTAAATCGATGATCACAATAATAGTAATGTTATGTATGTATATATATTGTGACGAATATTAGCAACACTAGGGATACTATCATCTCTAAGCCGGTACTAAGCAGTGACTTGTATGCACATAAACAAATCATCATTATGTCTTCACATATTTCCATACAAGCAGCAGAGAGAAACGCACAAACACATTCATATCTAAGAGATACTCCAAAAGTAGGCAATCATGGGTGGAAGTATCACTCACATATACACGCGCATATGGCTATGGCGACAAGCTATAATCGTGCATCTGTAGTTATAGCTGATAAGTTTATAGCCGGTAAACAAGTAGTAAAATCTAGAAATAGAAACGCCTAGAAATATGCCCACGAGGAAACAAATAGATAATTGATTTTACTTTCGTGCTCACTACGCGTTCGTGTATACTAACACACTCTCAATTTGGCACCGTGTATATGTAGTGGTGCCCACAGCTAATCATGTGGCTATGTAAAAAACAGAGCTTAGAATTCAAACGCAATTTTCTTGTTTGTAATAGTATGTGTGCAAAGAGAATGATTAAGCATAGAATTCGCGTAAGAGATGCTTACTGTTTCAAGTACTAGCGACAATTGATTGACTGCTTGCTTTGCTGACACTCCGGTCGCTGTGCTCACACGACATGTAGGTGACCACCGAATAGTTTTCCGAAGCTTTGAAAAGCTTTAGTTAGCACTATTGGCTTAACACATCACCCTGCAGACAAACCAACTAGTTGTATACTAGAAGAATACTAGTTTGTCAAAAATCCCAAATAGTAAGAATTCTGTCTTTTTTCCATATTGTAACGAATTTTGTGAAATTCCGCTTATTCCAAACCTTCTGCTAACGTTCGAATCGCTAAACTCTTGAATAAATAACTCCAATATTCAATAATGCAAAATGGTCTTTATTAGACTACTTTGAAGTACTTCAAAATAACACTTATACTTCACAACCAATAGCGTGCTTAAATCAAAACTGACTACTCAGCTTGCTCTGCTTTTATACTCTCTGTTTTCTTGTCCAAATGTCTAGACGTTCCCTCTTCTAGAATCCTCTACCTGATCACCAGCCTACGCACGTGTATTTGTAGTGTGTAACCATATGCGTGTGTATATATGAGTACTACTTCGGCTGATGATGATATGCGTTTGTGAGTATCTCTATGGCTGCTTGCATGTATGTGTGTACATGATGATTAATGTGTTTATGTAGCTTGCTTAAGGTTTTTGTTGTTGTGCATTTATTTAGTGATATGAATATTCGTCACAATATTAAAACTGGTAGTTTTAATCACGGCGATGTCCTACGAATAGAACATATGTGCCAGTCTCTGCATCAGCATCATACCTGTCGACAAACTGATCATTATATGCACCAGTATCTTACCAGATGATAAACTGGTCAGCATATGCATCAGAGTCATATATGTATACTCCTATATTGCTAATAGAAAATGATCGCAATGTGTTTTGTATTCGAAATCAAAACAAGACAGCCTATACAATTTTGTGATTTGAGCAGCATAAGTGTGACAAGAAAAAATTTAAATTTAAGTACATTCGATTATTAAAACAAAAACAACAACTGAGTATAAAAACGTGTAAACAGCAATATATCCGCACTCTGCATGTTTGGGAATGTACCTAGCCTTTTGTAGCGTAAAGTGCATTTCGATGCCACTTATTTTTGGGCTTGCAGGCCCCAGCGCACGCACACTCACAAACAATAAAAACTAATATTATTTTCTTTCGATTTAGTTAGTTTTATTAAATTTCTTTATTTGTATTTTAAATGTCACTTAGTCTTTTAGTTTTCTTTAATGAACGTAATGTACAGTTTTTTATTAGTTTCGGTTACAATAACCGAGCGCACTTTAACACAATATCACGTTGTTGACTAGGTGCCGGTCTACTTCAAAACTGAAACTAAAAAACTTAACTGCGCTTTCAGCAGCAATCATCTCGGTATGCATTTTTGCGCATAACGGGAAAATCGTATGATGCGATGGCGTGATAATTCGAGTAACGGGAGATTCAACCAATGGGGCTGAATCTCCGCGTCATTCCACTCTAACATTTTAAGTGATGCCCAGTGCTAACATGAGCGTTGCATCTTTTTATTTATTAGAGGGAGAGTTGTCAGATTTAAATGCAGTGACCCAATTTGACACTACATGATCTCCCTTTAGAAAAGAGAATTTCTGTGATCATCCTTGCCACATTCTTCTTAGGCTATATCAAAAGAATTACAAATGTAATTTGCAAAAAGAATGTGTAGGAAAAGTTAATTTTTAGATTTTGATACTTAGTTTAGTTTGAAGTGAGCCGTTATTATTATTTTATTTTGTATGGTAAGCTTATTGTATAAGCTACTACTATTACTACTACTTAACGTAAGTAAGTTGTTATCTTTTATGTATTCTCTTCATTCTGCCATTCGACGCTTCTTCCTCCTCGTACCTGTTGCAGAACCGAGGGTTTCTAGCAGCAAACCTTTTGAACTGCCTTCGACCTACTTCTACCGCCTCATGGGCCCATTCCAAGCGCTCGATCTCTACTTCTGTTGGGTCGGCCAGTGCTCCCGTGTGTTGGACAATTCTTGGTGCTGCACGGTATTGCGAGAGAGCTCTTTTACTTCCTCTGCTCCGTACCCTTCTCCACTATTCTACTCCGTTTTCATTTGTGTGCTTTTCCAACACTGAGCTCATTGAATCAGCACTACTCTCGCTCCTCGAGTCCAACGCATGGCTTAATGCGTATTTGTCGTCCTTGGCTTGCGACTCAGTCCTCCTCTTATCATCCTCCTTATTACAATTTGGTAATAAGTCGTTCATCTTGGTCGTACGACCACCTGCCTGACAAGGCGGGCTCAGCGGTCCCGTATTATATACGGGGAAAGAACCGTCAGCCACAGCAGCGCCCCTTACTGTGGTAAGGCCATCAATACTTCCCGAGGTGGTCCGGTATCGGAAGGCTCCGTTCGAATACAGCCGAATTTATCCCCTGGCTGCAAATCGTCCAATAGGCACGGTCCGCATAACACCCTGGATTAGGGATTGGTAGTTCTTGGTCACCGATATCACGTGCCCACCTATGAGGCGAAACGGCGTAGAATGCCAGTCCTAAACAGGTCCGCCTAATAGTCGGGCGCTATGGAGCTCGGCTAAGGCCTCACACCAACGACAACGTGCCTACCCTAGTGAGGGTAATGCCATTAGCACCCAGATAGATCAAAGCCCCCACCATAGAACGAGTACTCGTTGCGCTAGACATATCAAAATCTTTTGATACGGTCAACCATGGCACGCTTACTGTCAAGGCCATGGAAGGGTCTACCCTTCCTCCATGTCTTAAAAGGTGGACCGCAAATTATCTGGGTGGTCGGCAGGCATCGTGTGCAATTTAGAAACGAAACATCAAAACCAGAAGAATTTAAACAAGGGGTGCCACAGGGTGGTGTCCTATCCCCAACTCTTGTTTCATTTCTACATATCTATGGCTATCTTCGCCACCAGAAGCAGTTACTATCGTTTCCTACGCCGATGACTGCACAAAAATGGCCACAGGTCCAGGCCCACAGATCGATAAGCTTTGCAACAGAATAAACGGCTACCTCCCTGCTCTCTACAGTTTTTTTCGCCTAGCGAAACCTGGCATTATCACCGACAAAATCCTCCACGACCTTGTTTTACAAAATGGACGTCCAAATGTCGACCATTTTGAACATCCACGTCGATGGCACTACGCTACCGACTGTCCTACACCCAAAATCTTGGGTGTGACGTTTGATCAGGATCTACAACTTGGTGAGGCATGCAGTCGCCATTGTACCGAAAATCCAGAGCCGTAATATAATCCAAAGACAAAGAAACGCTCATTATCACATACAAAGCAATTGGCCAGCCGATTGCATGCTACGCGCGTTCCCTATATGGTCGCCAAGCCTAAAAACTACTCAATGGAAGAAGCTACAGGCTGCCAAAATACTTCTTATGTCCGCAGAACACCATCTACTATAATGAGGCAGAGAATATTCCCCATCAGGGAGAGAATGGGATGCTAACCAATACAGTTCCTGTTGATATACCCAGAAACCTGGGCGTCCCACAGACATCTGATTGATGAGCCAACATCGCCTAGAGGCTTAAGGAGCCATCTCCGTAAGCATTATGAGAAAATAAAGCATCTGATAACTCAGCCGTATGAAGAAAATAAAAAAACACAACACAAACAGGCGTCGGATTTTTATGCCAGGAATTGCCCGGTGAATCCCGTACTCAAAAACAGTACTCAAAACTAGCAGGAAAAGGAACGCATACTCCCCAGGGAAACGCGAGTCACTCTAGCTCAACTTCGTTCTGGATACTGTAACAAGCTAAACTCTTACCTATCCAGAATTAACCCCGACATACAAAATGTATGCCCCGCTTGCAATGTGTCTACATATGACACCAACCATCTCTTTAATTGTAATGTGGAACCAATGCATCTAACACCCCTTTCATTATGGTCCACCCCTTTTGAAACAGCAAGTTTCCTTGGACTCCCGTTAGAGGATATTGATGACAATTTGTGATCGGTCCCACCTATTAGGTGGGGCGAAGCACTGCTACAACAACAACAACAACATAAGCAATGGAAGCGGTTCTCCTGAAACTCGTGAAGGTGAGTTGGGCAGTCGTTGGGATTTTTCTCCGGTAAGTTCATCAACACCGACCATAGGTATAGTACGTATGACCGCGAATTGTTAGCTATGTCCACCGCTGTGAAACATTTTCGCTATTTTGTGGAATGTACGCAATTTATGATTTATACGGACCAAAAACCCTGGCCCTTGCTTAGAATAGAATTTTGAGAGTCTTTCATCCCGGCAGTCGAGTCAACTTTATTTTATTAGTCATTTACAACTAAGATAGAACACGTTCAGGAGAAATCAACGTTGTGGCAGATCTGTCGCGCATCGGGATTTTCAACGGCGGGGTATCAGTGAACTAGCGCTTCGAGATGAGCAGATGGAGTGTAGTGAGTTACAAAACCTGGTATATGCCAATTATACTTCACTGAGGTTAAATAAGCACAGGCTGCAAAACTATTATGTAGGGATTTTTTACGACAATTCAACGAGGCGACCTTGGCTCTACGTGACGAAATCATTTCGCGAAATAGTTTTTAACGCCTTGCATGGACTAACTAGCTCATCCAGGTGTCAAAATCACTATTAAGCTTATTGGCAAGGAACTTCGTGTGGAGGGCATGAATTTCGACACTCGAGCGTTCGTAAAAAATTACCACAATATCAGCGATGTAAAGTGTTACGCCATACGCGAAGTGAACTTCAGATCTTCTCGGTGGCAGATAGACGTTTCGAAACACATAAACAATTATTTGGTGGGTCCGTTCCCACAGTCAGGCGGTTATACTTATAGCCTCACCTGCATAGACCGACACGCCAGATGGGTAGAAGCTATACCACTAACCAACATCACAGTAGAAATGGTAGCTACAGCGTTATTTAGTTATTGGATATGCAGGTTCGGACCTCCTAAATCAAATGCGGAACTGGTCTATGGGCAGAAGGTAAGAGTAAGGCGGAGAGTTTTTCTTCGAAGCGGACACACTGCGAATGAAAAAGAACGAGATTCTTGTAAAAGTTGCATATTAACTTTGAAAATTGTGTAGTACCCAATACTTACAGTTTTGCAAATATGCGAGGTGACACGATAATGGCGCTATTGAAAGCTATCTACGAAGGCCCATTCAAAGCGCCATTCTAAAACGTTCACTATTCTAGTTAAAAGTAAATCTGCGTCGGTGAGCATCGACAGGTTGAAACCGGCATACGTACGAAACGAGTTAGCTGAGATTACACAGATTCATGGGAGAAAGAAACATGTACGCTTAGGGGATAAGATATCAGATTCCTCTAAGGAAGGGGGTGGTGTAGCGGCAAGACAACAAATCATAATCCATAGTCTATAATATTCGCCAGAAGGGTTAGCGCCAACTGCAAAAACTTGACATTCAACATTCTACTACTTTCCGGAAAGTACACGAGTAGAAAATTCAGTTTCATTTAAATTTTGCTTTTATCAGTACTGAGATAAAATAAAATGTACTACTAAAGCCTACACATATATCTTATAATCAGGAAAGTTTGACCTTATATAATGTACTAAATTGCTGCTCAGCAAATAATAGGGCATTTACTCTATCCCCTTTAAATGTTGCTTTTAAAATTTTTCCAAGCGAGCAGGAAAACCTTATGAGGATGACTTCAGACCAGGAATGCACCTTAACGTTAAGCTAATCGTTTATCAAAAAATTTCCACCGTTTCCGTTGAAATACTTCGAATATTATCGATGAAGAAAATTATCAAGATAAATTGTATCTCGTTTTTAACCGAATCGAAAAGCTTTCGTCAACGTTAGAAACATTAACAAAATGTGATACTTTATGTTTGAATTGTGCTGGAAATGTTTATAGCCATGGTGAAGCCGTAAGGTGGTAACAGCGAGCGGACATATACACAAACTCCATGTAATTTGTTTGTGTATTCGTTGGTGGTAATGTCAAAAATACTCTGAGAAATGTTCGTACTGTCAAAATTCATGAGAAAAGTTGCATTCAGCTTGGCTAATGCTTTCACTTTTAATGACTCCGCCATCAATCAGCTTTGCCAGCATAGTTGAACTAATAATCAACATAAAACGATTTGATTTCGTTTTGAAATGGCGAGAAAACGAAACCAAATTCATTTGCGTTAATTTAACGTTCTTGCTAACGTTAATAAACGAAACGAAATTACTTTGTTAGATTACGTTTCGTTTATTACCGAATTACTTTGTTTCGTTTATTAACGTTACTATTATTGTAAAACGAAATATGATATCGGTTCGTTGGTTAAGCATGCCTGCTTCAGACTGAAGTCGCAAATATTGCAAATTAAAACCAAACAAAATATTTACAAATTTAGTTGTTTTCATTGCGAAAAACGTCAATAATTTCACAAATGGTTGTACCTGGTAAGAGTTTTTAGCTGTTATATAAAAAAACGAGGTATAAATGAGTATGAATGAAATTAAGGTACCAAAATTATCAAACATTAAGTTAAGGAATAATTTGTGGGGCAACAAAACGGCTTTATCCCTCTGTAACTACACAAGATACTGCCCTGACTTCGATAATGCAATCATCTTATGAAACGAGAAAAAATCTAACAAACGATTTATATTGGAGATGTTATATTATTTTGACACCCTCAATGGCAGGAAAAGTTCGCTGCCCAAGGCCGCCGGTTCTATGTACCGGAGCGAATCGGAATTTTCCCCGACCAAGGGCTGTCATTTCAGTGTAACCCCATTTAATTTGTTGCGTCCCTCCCACAAATTGTAATCCTCCCAGCAGATCCTTGCAGCGGGACTGCGTCATACTCTCTTGCTCCGTGAAAGTATCGAAACCAATCCGGGTCCTTCTCCCACCCCGGTCCTGAGAAATGGTTTTCTGGGTTTGCCGGAAAATAATCTTTTAGGACGGCATAGTCTTGTCAGGGTGTCACGTGCAAAGTATGGTTGCATCGGACAGGTTGCTCTGGGCTAGATCCCAAAACCCGACGTCCTCGTAACTTTTATAAATCTTTTGTGGCTCCCTGCTGTTCACGCCCAAGGGCGTCCCGTAATCTACGCCTCTACCTTACAGCAGCTCTGCTGCTCAAGCAAACCACAACACGTACCCGCTGCTGCTCGCGCCCTACGCCGCCATCAGCTCATACGGCCGCTCCCCACTCATAACTACAATCCCGTAGTAGAGAAGGTACCTATGCCGAGCATAAGCTGTCTTGTTCTCCCCTCTTTCCGGCAGCAATCGTGTAGGTCAGGGTAACAAACTCTTAGTCTCTACCATCTTTTGCACCGTTTGCCAGAACAGAACATATTTGTTTGCGCCATCCGCCCAATGCAGCTCCTGCCTTGGACGGTGCCACATTTCCTAGATGTTCTGGTATCCGCGACGGTCAAACCCCTCGACTATACCAGGTACCACAATGCTTACCCAGAGCGTCCAGTCCTAGGACCACAACAGCAATTGCATCCTGGCCTCCCTCAACTCCAGGCGTAGTCTCCCGTCACTTACCTGTAGAGTGGAGACGTCTCCCCCGCTGCACACTTCAGAATTCTGCAGTTAAAATGATAATGGATTAACTGGAAGATCACGGAGACAGTCGATTTCATGAGGCGGCATAACATCCGCATCGCTGCAGTTCAAGAGACTAAACTCACAGCAAGATCTGTTCTGCAGACCTGTTCTGGGTATAATGTCCACAGAAAAGATCACGAGAGTGAAATGGAGGCAGTCTCGCGTTTATCATACACCACTCAGTACAATATAACATATTTGATCCCGGCATCGGCCGCAGGGACAGTGTCTTAGAACGTCGCGGCTTATCTGTCCGGTCAGGCTATGTAAACCTAGAAATCATCACATCTACATCCCTCCTGCCACCTGTTGCCTCGGTGGATACCGTCCTAATATCAGAGCACTACTCACTGGCGATAATCGGATTATCTTACCGATTTCAATGCCCATCACGATCTATGGCATTCAAACCTGTAGGCGGACAGCAGGGGTGAGATTTTTGCGGAGCGACGTTCTGCAGAATAACGGAGACGGCCCCACTATGGTAGGTAGCTGTCACAGTTCGCCAGATATATCAATCGTAAGCGCAGGACCTGTAAAACTGCGTCACTGGAAAACCGATGGAAACGTTGGCATCTGACCGCCTGCCTATACGTATTCGCTTGAGCATACAGCCGACTTCATCTTCACCGAAAACCGCACTTTCATAAACTTAAAAAAAAGGAAAGTGGTATCAATACAAATCCTTTACAGAAAATCGCTTTGCTGCCTTCCCTATCTCAACTGATGCTCGCCAAAGAGAACGTCCCTTCCGCAAGTTTATTGAATCCGCCTCGCCTATTTTTATTTCCGCCGGGAGAATTCCCGAGATCCGGCCTCATTTTCCGTCGGAGGCCGCAAATTTAACGAGAGAACTTGACCTTATAAGACAGCCCGATCACGGCGACCCCCAAATAAGGGATATAAACCAACGCATCAGATTGCTTGTTAGATGAACACAAACGGGTGAAATGGGAGAAGCATTTAAGAGATTGTAACCTCTCTGCCGATGTGGGTAAGCTTTGGTCCACCGTAAAGTCCCTATCGAATCCGTTCAATCACAGTGCCAAATTTCCATCGCCTTTGGCGATGAAGTGCTGTCGAATGTGAAAAATGCGCAAGCGCTTTCTGCCGATAATATATAATGCATTCTACGGTCGACAAAGATAGACGGAGAGCCAACAGACACGCACATAAACATAAATTCAGCACGTCCCAATTAGCATCACCGCCAAAGGGATTGAGGATGCTATCGGTCATGCTAAATCATTCAAAGCAGTGGGGTCAGACGGCATAGCCATAGCGATGCTTAAAAGCCTAGGCAAAGAGGGTTTCAAATATTTAGCACATGTCTTCAACCTATCCCTTTCCACCTTTGCCATCTCAGAAAAATGGAAAATGGCTAAGGTGGTCCCGCTACTAAAGACTGGGAAACCAGCTAAACATAGAAGATTCTGATCGCCCGATATCTCTCCTATCGCCAGCAGCCAAGACACTTGAAGCCATTCTGCTCCTTACTTTAAAGCAAATTTGCAACTAGCCTATCAACAGCATGGCGTTAGAAAACTACATCTACCACCACGCTAAATGCCATTAGCACCCAGATAAATTGCGGTTTAAATCAAAACCCCTACCATAGGACAGTACTCGTTGCGTTAGACCTGTCAAAAGCTTTTGATACGGTCAACCATGGCACGTTACTGCAAGACCTGAAAGGGTCTACCCTCCCCCCAAGTCTTAAAAGGTGGACCACAAAGTATCTGGGTGGCCGACAGGCATCGGTGAAATTCAGGAAACGCAACATCCAAACCCAGAAGAATTAAACAAGGGGCCACAGGGGGGAGTGCCCCTAAATCCCCAAACACAGAATCCCCAGCTGAAAAAAAGTCCCAAATACATAATCCCCAACTTAAAATCCCATAACCAAAATCCCCAACACAAAATCCCCGCACTTTTTTGGGGCTAAATCCCCAAACCTTTTTGAGGAAATATCAAAAAAGCTCGAACACAAAATCACAAAAATTTTAATTAAATCCTAAAGTAAAGTCCTGAAGCGTATAAACATAATTATCTACGCATTTATATATATGTAAGTATTATACAATATATAAGCATAGAGTAAAATGATGAGGAATAACATAACGGTACACGTTCTATTTGCATTGTGTTTTCATATCCTCTTTCTGTTCTAACCATGTCAATGTTATATTGCGAATTTGACAACAACTTCTTATGTACATCAGTGGCACAGAGGCTTAGGTCTTCAACTACCGTGCAAAGTCGTCGGTTCAATGCCAGATCACGGATTTAAATTTTATTTTCTATTTATTTAAGTTTGGTTTATAAATTATTATTAAAAATACTGTGGAAAAATATTAAAAAATTGAAATGAAAAACCTAGATCTGGTAGTGAAGCGACGATGAGAAAATATCGCAGAATTAGCATAATATCATTAATATACATAGCTATTGAATAGAAGGAAACTGTGAAAGCAAACTGCAAAAGTTCTCAAAATAATTGAAAAACGGAAAATTCAAAACGTTACAGATCTCCTTCGCCTAAATATCTTCTTGGAGAAAAATTCCGTTAAAGTATAAGTTTTGTTTTGTCAAATGAATTTCTATCGCCTTATTAACTGCAAAATGTATCGAATAGTTACTTCTTGGCGATAGACGATAAAATTATCAGAAAACTGCTGGAAGGGTTTGTAATGTAACACTAGTCAACAAGAGAAATTACTTTGAAGACTAACTATTAATTTCGATGTATTAGGGCCCCCTAAGTACAAAAACATCCAAAATTTAAATTTCTATGGATACGATTTTTTTGTTTCTTTTTCTAAAATCAAGAATTTTAACAGAGGTTTTTCCATTTATTTTATCATATCTTGGAAATTACTTATCTAAATTCGTTGAGAGAAACACCAGAGGATTCACCGCAAAATCGTCTTCAAGTCTTGATAAGAACATTTTCTTATATGATCGGCGGTTGTGGAGTTATTCACATAAAAATGTAAAAAAAATTTTTTTTGCAAAATCGAACACTTTTTTATTTTTCAAAAATTCATAAAAAATCGAAGGTTTTAAAAACTTACCAATTTTATTTCACAGTCTTAAAACTGTAAACATTATAAATAATTAAAACCTTATTTCGTAAAAATACATGAATAAATGTTGGTTTTATTGACTATAAAGTGAAAATACCCAATTTAGCGAAAATTTGCATATCAAGCCTATTATAGTTTTTTACAAACAAAATTATTTAGGTATGACATTTTGCGCAACTTTGTCTTTTTAAAACTTACTACGGGCATCGCCAGAAATGAGAAAACTCCATAATGACACTCAAGAAAATTTTCCCCCGTCAATTTTTCTTAAGGCAAAACGCAGATCATAAGAAAAAATGCCTCATACTGTATTGAAAATTTAAGTTGCCAACGCGGGTTTTTGTAAAAAAGAAGTATGGTCATATGTATTTGTTATCAAATAAATACAACTTTTTCCTTGAGACATTTCTTGGGATGTTCCTAGAATGCTTAAATCTTAAAAACAAAAAAATCAAATTATTACTCCGTCATAGAAACTGTTATACCTACCTACTGAACATCCCAGCCTACACAGGCCATTTCCCATAGCATATGACGTTTTTTGAAAACCTCTTTTTTCAAACCCTTTCGCAGGTAGTGGTTAAAAAATTTACAGACTCATTAGATGCCTGCCCTGTATGGTATATTGTCGTCGTTGTGACAAACTTAACGAAAAAAAAAGATACATACTTTTGAAAATCGAAGTGACCTGCGACTATTTAAAGTAATTCATTAGTTCATTCAATGTTATTTAACTAGCATCCTGATCGCGAAAAGTCAAGTTATCAACAAACAGTAAAAAACTATTAATTGGTTAGTGAATTTTAAAAAAATGAATAATAACAGTAGAAAATTTGTCTGCAAAATGACCCGAATATATTTTGTTATGTATGTGGTCTTACACTACAGCAAAAGGGCGGAGAAATTTCACTACAAAATTCATATAAGGATTATTTTAAAATAGATGTTGAGAATTTGAGCCAATATTGGACGCCAAATTCAATTTGTGATAGCTGTATATATATTTTAAAGAAAATGGAAATCCTACCCTCAGTAAGTAACAATTACATTAAATTAATTAAAAATATTATGATACTCATTTTTCACAGAGAAAACATGCATATTGAAAAACCTATGATGTGGAGAGAAACATGTGATCATGATGCTAACTGTTACTTTTGTTGAAGTAAAAAAAAGGATTTGGAAAACATATGATTGGTATTATCCCACGATTTCAGCTGGTGGTTTTACTCTTCCGTGCTAGATTCAGATGGAGATCCACGTCCTGAAAATCAACATGATACGTATACTGAAGTTCCTCAATAGCCTATTTCTTCGTCTTGAAAAATCTCCAGCGTATCAGATGGATTTTGCCCAAAGCCTCTGACACAGTCCTTGTTAAACGATTTTATAAGAGACATAGAGCTTCCAAAAGATAAGTCAGAGCTACTTGCAACCCGTCTAAAAGAAAGACATTTATTAGAAAAACAGGTTACGATAACTACCTATCGTGAGCGACATAAGCCATATGCTTGCTTTTATAGAAATAAAAACAATATATTGTACGAATTACTTGCAATCCTTTTATTTGCATCCCTCTGTTAAGTTCTAATCACTAAACTGTTGAATAAATAACTCCAATATGTAATAATGCAAAATGGCCTTTATTAAAGTACTTCACAATAACACTCAAACTTGTGCAACGAATAGCTTGCTTAATAACCAAACTGATTGATAGTTCAAATGAAACTCTACTACTAAAAATAATACTGCTCTTGCTCGCTAGATAGCGTCTTAGTCGAAACTGCTTGACAACTCAAATCAAACTGAATTCCAGCGCCTCTACAATTGCCGCCTTTTATACTCTTTGATTTCAACCTTCGCATCTTCTAGGCGCTTCCAGAATCTACTAGTCCAGCAGCTCTCAAACTTCTCAGCTGTAACTACAATTGCACAATTTTGTAGTTTTTCTCATTGCATACTTATAGGAGTATCTCAGATATATGCATGTGTTTGTGCATTGACTCTCCGCTGCTCGTATACGTACATGGTACATATGTGTAGACGCAATTATTGTTTTGTTTATGTAGATACATAATGATTGATCTATGGATGTGAATTCACGTCACTGTTTAGCATCGGCTTAGAGATGGCAGCACTCCTTAGTTTTGCTAATATTCGTAACACTGCCCTCCACCTAAGTCTGATCGTCCCGATTAGACAAATCTCCCGATCTAAACGTTGCCAGCCTTTCCAAATGGACCACTTTCATTTTGGTTCGTGGTTTACCGATGGTTTGTATGCGGTACACTACATCGTTGATCCGTTTTACAACTTTGTATGGGCCTTCCCAATTACACTGCAATTTCGGGGACAAACCTTTTTTACGTTGTGGGTTGTATAACAGCACCAAATCTCCTTCCTGAAACCCTTTCGAATTAATTGCTTTATCATACCTCGCTTTCATCTTGTCAAAAAGCTTTATTTTTCTTGTAAGCTCATGGAGGCTATGGGCTACGCTGAAAAAATTTGGTACAAATCGGAGGTAATATGTGCATAGCCCAAGGAAACTTCTTAATTCATGTAGGTTCTGTGGTCTTGGCCAATCCTTTACAGCCTCTATCTTTTCGTTCGCAGTGCAGACGCCCTCTGTCGTTACCATGTAACCCAAATAATTTACTTCCTTTTTAAACAGCGCACACTTTTTGGGACTTAACTTCAGACCAGCGCCAGCTATTCTTTGGAAAACTTCCTCCAAGTTCTTAAGATGTCCATCAAAGTTCTTGCCCAATACGATGATGTCGTCCAGGTACACCAAGCATGTTTTCCAATGTAGTCCTTTCAGTACCTGGTCCATGAGTCTCTCAAAAGTAGCTGGTGCATTACAAAGTCCAAAAGGCATCACTGTAAATTGCCAAAGACCATCACCGACACTGAAGGCTGTTTTCTCTTTACCTTCCTCCTTCACTTCCACTTGCCAGTAGCCGCTTTTCAAGTCCAGCGTGGAAAACATTTCGTACCAGATAGCGAGTCCAGAGTGTCGTCAATTCTTGGCAATGGGTAGCTATCCTCTTTCGTTACGTCATTCAACTTCCGGTAGTCTACGCAAAACCTCATTTTTCCATCCTTCTTCTTTACAAGTACTACCGGTGAGCTCCATGGACTAGCTGATGGTTCGATGACGCCGCTGTCGCTCATTTCTTGTATGATTTGACTCACAACTTCCCGCTTCGCCAGTGGAACACTACGTGGAGCTTGACGGATCGGCCTCGCATCTCCAGTGTCAATTTGATGTTTCACAACGTTGGTGCGGCCTGGTTTAGAACCATTCTGGTCAAATATGTTTGCGTACTTTAGGAGCAGTTGTTTTGCCTTACTCTATATGCTTCTTCTAGCCCCTGCGTCCATGCCGTAACGTCATTTGAAAGATCAGTATTACCAGCTGAAACGTGTTCCTGGAGCTGTTCACAGTTAATAACTACTTCAGCCTCTTGGTATCTTCCCAAAATAGCTCCTTTAGTCAGTTTGAGTGGTGACTTGAACTCATTGAGTACTCTTACCGGAATACGTCCATCTTGTTTTGTCATAGCCAGGGTTTTTTCTACAAGAATGTTCAGTGCTGATTTGTTTGCTGCTTCGACACCCACAATTTGTTTGTCCCACAATCTCCATCAACCTTTGCCCAGATGGCTGCTTCGGATTTTGGTGGTATTCGCTGACTCTCTTCCACCAGCACTAGTTTACTGCTGTAGCCTCTCTCGTAGCCGAAATTAAGTGGTACATCCATGTTCTTATATCGCATTGTCTTGCTTTGCATGTCGATCTTGATGCCCTGGTCGATTAAGAAGTCCACTCCAATTATGATTTCATCAACAATCGCTGCCACTATAAAATTGTGTACTACCGTGACGTTCCCGATTGCGACTTCACATGATACTTCCCCTAGAACCGTGCTGTCTTCTCCAATGGTCTTATCTTCTTGTTGACTAAATCCGCTAGAATAATGGAATGGGATGCACCCGTATCTACAGTCAGTAAACGTTCCTTTCCATCCACTTGTCCTCAGTAAGATTGTTTGACCTTCTTCCAATTTGTGAGATAGAGATTATGGGGCATTCAATTGAGGCAGCCAGCTGTCGCCCCTTGCGGCTGACTCGCTTTAGTTTAACGATTGAGTGGACTTGGAGATTTGCTCATCTCCTTCAGCTCTGCATTTACGGCCACCCACATTGTTGCAGCTATTGACCCCGGTGCTGCAATGTCGTGCAATATGACCTGGGTTGCCGCACTTGAAACATTTAATAACTCCGGCATTTTTCTGTTGTGATCCCTTTAGTGCTTCCAAAATTGTGTCTACCCAATCTGGTCTTTCCACTTCCACACGATGAGCTTTGTATGCTGGTTTACTCAATAGTGAGGCCATTTCCTGAGTCAATGTATGTGATACCGTTTCAGCAAATGTCATCTTTGGGTTTGCGTATGTAGCTCGCTTCGTTTCCACGTCCCGTATACCATTTATAAAACTCTGGATTTTTACCCTCTCGGTGTATTGAACGGGTGCGTCCGCATTTGCGAGATGAGCCAACCTTTCAACATCCGAGGCAAACTCCTGCAAAGTCTCATTCGCTCTTTGGTGACGGTTTTGCAACTCAATTTGGAATATCTGTTTCCTATGCTCGCTTCCATAACGTCGTTCTACAGCAGCCATCAATGCTTCATAAATGTTCCGTTCGTACTCTGGAATCGTCTGTAAGATTTCCGCTGCAGGACCTTTCAATGGAACGAACAGTGCAGCAACTTTATCTTCCGCATTCCAGTTGTTGTGCTGCGGTCTTCTCAAACTGTAGCTTGAAGACCTGGAAAGGAACAGAACCGCCAAATGATGGTGTTTTTACCTTTGGATTGCTTGCTGAAACAGCTGGGCGGTTTAGTTGTAACTGCTCCATAGGACCTTTTAGCGCTTCTATTTCGGCATCAATTTTGTCCTCGAGTTGTAAAATTTTTGCATCCTGCTCTTCCAGTTTCACAAAGAGCTGCGATGATACCTGTTCCGAAATTTGTGCCGACATTTCAGATATACGTGCCTCTTGCGCTTCCAGTTGAGATGCCAAATATGTCTTCTGTTCATCCAATTGTGATGTTATACGGGTTTCCTGCGATTCCAGTTGGGATACCATATACGTCTTCTGTTCTTCCAGTTGTGAAGAAATTTGTGTTTCCTGTGCTTCAATCTTCGATGTTATTTGTGTCTCTTGGGATTCCATCTGTGATGATATATACGTTTTCTGTTCTTCTAGTTGAGATGACATTGTCGATGTTTGAGCAGATATTGCAGCCAAAATCATGTTCAAGTCTGTGCTCGTACCTGTCTGCGATGTTTCGTTTTTTTCTTCAATTTTTGTTGTTGTCTCGTCTCCATCAGGATAAAAGACATACTCGTCCACATCAATTCCTTCTGCTTCCATTGCCTCTCGTAGTCGTGCTTGGAGTTCAAGTTTAACGCCGCTTGTATTCAATCCACAGCTCTCCAACTCCTTCTTTAGTTGCTGGATCTTCAATTCACTGAACTTTGCCATGCCCTTTGTTGTCCTCTGGCATTTATTCAACAAATCCTCTTCTGACACCAATTGTAACGAATTTACTTGCAATCCTTTTATTTGCAACCCTCTGCTAAGTTCGAATCACTAAACTGTTGAATAAATAACTCCAATATGTAATAATGCGAAATGGCCTTTATTAAAGTACTTCACAATAACACTCAAACTGTGCAACGAATAGCTTGCTTAATAACCAAACTGATTGATAGTTCAAATGAAACTCTACTACTCAAAATAATACTGCTCTTGCTCGCTAGATAGCGTCTTAGTCGAAACTGCTTGACAACTCAAATTCAAACTGAATTCCAGCGCCTCTACAATTGCCGCCTTTTATACTCATTGATTTCAACCTTCGCATCTTCTAGGCGCTTCCAGAATCTACTAATCCAGCAGCTCTCAAACTTCTCAGCTGTAACTACAATTGCACAATTTTTTAGTTTTTCTCATTGCATACTTATAGGAGTATCTCAGATATATGCATGTGTTTGTGCATTGACTCTCCGCTGCTCGTATACGTACATGGTACATATGTGTACCGCAATTATTGTTTCGTTTATGTAGATACATAATGATTGATCTATGGATGTGAATTCACGTCACTGCTTAGCATCGGCTTAGAGATGGCAGCACTCCTTAGTTTTGCTAATATTCGTAACAATATGTTTTTGCTATGATATAACTGGACTTTTTGGAAAGCTTGGCCAAACATATGACGCAAGTGATTGGAGATTATTTATTGATAGTAACAAAGAAAGCCTAAAGCAGTTTTATTAAACAATAGCAATCAGAAGCCATCAATACCCATCGCAAACGCCGTAATATGGAGGAGACTTATGAAACCATGTCCAAACTTTTAAAATATATTCATTATGAAAACCACGATTGGAAAATATGTTGCGACTGAAAGTGGTAGCTTTACTAACTGGACTACAAGGTGGTTACACAAAACATTGTTGTTTTCTTTGCCTTTGGGATAGCCGAGATCGAAGCGCACATTATGTAAGGAAGGACTGGCTAGCAAGAAGCAATCACGAAGTAGGCACACACAATATAAAATATGCTGCTCTAATAAAAAAGGAGAATGTAATTTTTCCGCCATTACACATCAAGCTTGGATTAGTCAAGAATTTTGTTAAGGCGCTAAACAAACATGAAAAAGCATTCGATTATATTCAAACAATATTTCCAAAAATTATCCGGTTCAAAAATTTCTGAAGGTGTTTTGATGGTCCACAAATCCGAAAACTACTACAGAGCTCAACATTCGAGACGTTACTATCACCCGATGAAAAGGCTGCTTGGAACCCATTTACGCTGATTGTTTCAAATTTTGAGGAACATATCGGGGTCCGTATAAGGAGATGATTTCTGATGTACCAACCAACTATTCGAAAATCAGTAAGTAGGAATATGATATGATTTTGTATATTCATCATAATTGTAACCTCTAAATTACATATACATATAATTTCAGGTGCAAACATGTCTCTAAAAATGCATTCTTACACTCCCATTTGGATTTTTTCCCTTCAAATCTTGGTGATGTCAGTGGCGAGCATAGAGAACGATTTCACCAACAACTTAAGTCAATGGAGGAGCGTTATCAAGGATTCTGGAACGAAAATATGATGGTGGATTATAATTGGTTTTCTTATACGAGAATCAAATTCATAAAATTACAGTAGACAAGCAAAAGCAGAAGACTATTTTTAAATATTTCAATTACTAAAATTTTGTAGAATTTCTTTAATAAAGGTATCTTAAATAGCTAAATAAGCAAAAATATTAAAAATACTTATTTTCCCTTCATTCACTTAATTGTTAAAAGCTTGCCTGATTTGGAATGTTCACAGTTTAACGATCATCCAATAAAAGTTGTAAGTTTTTGCCTCTTTCGATTTTTTACGAATTAAAGAAGAAAAAAAATGGATTTTTTAATACAAAAATCGATTTTTTATAATGCGATGCAAATAACTCTGAAACCAATAAGTATTTAAAAAATGGTATTTAAACAGTTTTTAGGTAATTTTATTTGCTATTATATGCTGTTTTCTCCAACAAAATCGGACAATCCGTTTCCAGAGATATGATAAAATCAATGGATCTCCCTTTTCAAAAAAGGCAAATTTTAGAAAACAAAAAACAAAAAAAAACAAAAACCTGTCCACAGAATTTTAAATTTCGACGGGACTATCTTCGGCTGTGCCGAAGACTTCATACCTTTCATGAATGGGGATGAACAATAATCTTATCCCTTTCGTAATCTCCAAATAATCGGATGTATAAAATAAGAAATATATAGTGAACAGATGTACATACCTAAACGATTTTAAGATAAATATAAAATAAAAAATGGAAAAAAACCCCTTATCTGAACGATCGGTTGTATGGGATATATATTATATATAGCTCCTATAGAAATGATTTTTACAGGAAATCTATGATATATTAAAATATATATCACCAAGTTTCACGTTTTTATATTGGAAACTAAGGGAGAAATGGCCAAAAATCTATCTATCTGAACGATCGGTTGTATGGGATATATATTATATATAGCTCCGATCGAAATGATTTTCTCATGAAATCTTCTATAATATATTAGAATAAATATTACCAAGTTTTAACGTTTTTATATTGGAAATTAAGGGAGAAATTGCTAAAAATCATTCTATCTGAACGATCGGTTGTATGGGATATATACTATATATAGCTCCGATCAAAGTGATTTTTTCGGAAAATCTTCTATGATATATTGAAATATATATCACCGAGTTTCATGTTTATACTTTCTAAATTAAAGGAGAAATGTCCAAAAATCTTTCTATCTGAACGATCGGTTGTATGGGATATATACTATATACAGCTCCGATCAAAGTGATTTTTTCAGGATATTTCTATGATATATTAAAATATATGTATATCACCGAGTTTCACGTTCATACTTTCTAAATTGCGGCAGGAATGACCAAAATCGTCTAATCTGAACGATCGGTTGTATGGGAGATATATGTTATAGTGGTCCGATTCTATCGGATCCGACATATGTCTAATATAATACAAAAATACATCCTTGTGCTAAATTTCATTGAGATATCTAAAAATTTGAGGGATTAGTTTGCGTTCAAACAGACAGACGGACGGAGAGACGGACATGGCTATATCAACTCAGTTCGTCGCCCTGATCAATTCGGTATACATAATGGTGAGTCTATCTTCTATATTTCTCAACGTTACAAACATCGGACCAAAGTTAATATACCATTTCATGTTCATGAAAGGTACAAAAAATAGTGGTGATACAGGGTAATGCAAAAAGTTTAATTTTGTAGAGCAGTGTAATCTAATATATAAAATTCTTCTGTCAAGGTGTTAGAGGCTTAACTCCTTCGAAACGGCTGAACCGAATCTCATGAAATTTTGTGAGCATATTGGGTAGGTCTGAGAATCGGCCAACGTCTACCTTTTTTTCGCTACGTGCCTAGGGTCTTGAGATCAAAACGTGGATCCGGGTACCCCTAGAATGTGTTTATACAATATGGATATCAAATGAAAGCTGTTGATGAATGCTATAGTACAGGATAATTTTCATACCCCTGGGTAACTAGGGTCTCGAGATATAGGCCAAAACGTAGACCCGGGTACCACTAGAATGTGTTTATACAATATGGATATCAATTGAAAGCTGTTGATGAGTGCTACAGTACAGGATAATTTCCATACCCCTGGGTGACTAGGGTCTCGAGATATAGGCCAAAACGTGGACCCGGGTACCCCTAGAATGTGTTTATACAATATGGATAACAAATGAAAGCTGTTGATGAGAGATTTAGTACAGGATAATTTTCATACAACTGGGAGGCTAGGGTCTCCAGATATAGCTCAAAACGTGGACCCGGGTACCCCTAGAATGTGTTTATACAATGTGGATACCAAATGAAAGATGTTGATGAGTGCTATAGTACAGGATAATTTTCATACCCCTGGGTAACTAGGGTCTCGAGATATAGGCCAAAACGTAGACCCGGGTACCCCTAGAATGTGTTTATACAATATGGATATCAAATGAAAGCTGTTGATGAGTGCTATAGTACAGGATAATTTTCATACAACTGGGAGGCTAGGGAATCGAGATATAGCCCAAAATGTGGACCCGGGTACCCCTAGAATGTGTTTATACAATATGGATAACAAATGAAACCTGTTGATGAGTAATTTAGTACAGTATAATTTTCATACAACTGGGAGGCTAGGGTCTCGAGATATAGCCCAAAACGTGGACCCGGGTACCCCTAGAATGTGTTTATACAATATGGATATCAATTGAAAGCTGTTGATGAGTGCTATAGTACAGGATAATCTTCATACAACTGGGAGGCTAGGGAATCGAGATATAGCCCAAAATGTGGACCCGGGTACCCCTAGAATGTGTTTATACAATATGGATAACAAATGAAACCTGTTGATGAGTAATTTAGTACAGTATAATTTTCATACAACTGGGAGGCTAATGTCTCGAGATATAGCCCAAAACGTGGACCTGGGTACCCCTAGAATGTGTTTATACAATATGGATATCAATTGAAAGCTGTTGATGAGTGCTACAGTACAGGATAATTTTCATACCCCTGGGTGACTAGGGTCTCGAGATATAGGCCAAAACGTGGACCCGGGTACCCCTAGAATGTGTTTATACAATATGGATAACAAATGAAAGCTGTTGATGAGAGATTTAGTACAGGATAATTTTCATACAACTGGGAGGCTAGGGTCTCCAGATATAGCTCAAAACGTGGACCCGGGTACCCCTAGAATGTGTTTATACAATGTGGATACCAAATGAAAGCTGTTGATGAGTGCTATAGTACAGGATAATTTTCATACCCCATGGGTAACTAGGGTCTCGAGATATAGGCCAAAACGTAGACCCGGGTACCCCTAGAATGTGTTTATACAATATGGATATCAAATGAAAGCTGTTGATGAGTGCTATAGTACAGGATGATTTTCATACAACTGGGAGGCTAGGGAATCGAGATATAGCCCAAAATGTGGACCCGCGTACCCCTAGAATGTGTTTATACAATATGGATAACAAATGAAAGCTGTTGATGAGTGCTATAGTACAGGATAATTTTCATACACCTAGGTGACTAGGGTCTCGAGATATAGGCCAAAACGTGGATCAGGGTAACACTAGGATGGGTATCAAATTGAAGCTGTTGATAAGTGCTTTAGTGCAGAGTAAGTTTTATGCCGCTGGGTGACTAGGGTCTCGAGATGTAGGTCAAAACGTGGTCCCGGATACACCTAGAATGTGTTTTTACATTATGGGTATCAAATTGAAGCTGTTGATGTATGCTTTAGTACAGAGTAAGTTTTACACCGCTGGGTGACTACGGTCTCGAGATATAGGCCAAAACAGGGACCCGGATACACCTTTTGCGGGGAGGCTGAAAAATGCCTAATGCACCATAATTGCTGCCGTCGCAGCAACCGTGTGTCCGTAGACCAAAAAACAGCCCCGTTTCTGGAACCGTCGCCCACCCCGGCACCACTTTCGCATTACTTCAGGGTGGCGTTCCATATTTCTCATTTTTTAAGAGCCTACTGTTGTCCCTGCGTCCAGGTTCCCGCTATTTGCTCTGAGTGTCCATTTAATCACCACTGCTTCGCATGCGCATTTCTCTGCGCTCCCTCTCAGCATCCATCAGGCGTGTCATTACTATAATGCCATTTTGCTCACTGCAGTCCAGCATTCTTTCCTGTTGCACATATGTGAAACTAAATTTCTCGTGGTAGGTTCCTCCCCAAAGACTCCATGCAAGGTGAGTCTTTCTTCGTGGAAACGGGGGCAGTAGAACATGACGTGTTCTGCGTTTTCTAACTCTGTGGTACACATTGGGCAATGAGGATCTTCCTCTATCCTACGCTTCCATAAATACTCTTTGAAACCGCCATGTCCACTCATTATTTGCGTGAGATGGTAGTTCAGTTCGCCGTGCTTCCGCTCATTCCATTGAGCTACGTTCCAAACTAGTGTGAAAGTCCAACGCCCTTTACTCGAGGCCTCCACCGTTCTTGCCACTTAGCTATTGTTTGTGTCCTTGCTCTTTTCTTGTCTTCTTCAGATGGTCGCTCGATATTAGTGTTATACCCGGATACACCTAGAATGTGTTTTGATATTATGGGTATCAAATTGAAGCTGTTGAAGTGTGCTATAATACAGAGTAAGTTTTACACCGCAGAGTGACAGAATGTGTGTGTATTACGGATATCAAATGAATGAGATTTCTAAAGTTCATTGTGATATTCGATTTTGTCGCATCAACCTGGCAAAACTGATAAATATGCATGCGAAGCCGAAATAAAGACAAGAATTAATAATACCCACATACCTATTTACATACCTACGTCCTATTCGATTTGCCTGAAATTTCGTATACAAATGTGCCTATATTAGTATTTACGATGCTTTTTTCCGGGAAGTATACCAGAGACGGACTGGGACTGGGATTAGGACTAGGACTGGGACTGAGACTGAGACTCGGAGTGGGACTGGGACTGAGACTGAGACTCGGAATGGGACTGGAACAAAATACATACCACCCTCTGGGACTGGCAATAAGGGATGAAGAAGAAGGAGAAAAACTTGAGAGAAGAGAAAAGAGAGAAGGAGACTGAGAAGAGATAGAATGAGACGAAGATGGAGATGAAGCGAAAAAGACGGAGAGAGGAGTGAATAAAAAGATTAGGAAAAAGGGTAGAGGGGTAGGGCAGGGTTAGACGGGAAAGCTTATTAAAATGTATGCAGATAGGCCAAATTTAAGGCAGAACAACATCTGTCGGGTTGTACATAAAAATATACATATGTATGTATATATGTAGTATGTATTATAATTTGTAAAAACAAAAAAAAATGTTCCGGTGTTTATCTGCAATGCAATGAATTTTGAATTTTTTTGTTATGTAAATACTATATTAATTTTATTTATAAAGTTATTGCGTTGCACTGTATTTTCTTTAATGTGCTCATTAAATATTTGTGAAATCATCAATATCGAAGTGTTAATTTGGAAATAGAATAAACATAACTATTCTTTTTCTGTGTGAAAAACATTCAAATTTTGGGGATTTCGTGTTGGGGATTTTGATTTTGGGGATTTTGATTTGGAGATAAAGGGGGTAACCCGCCACAGGGTGGTGTCCTATCCCCACTTTTGTTTAGCTTCTACATATCAAAGCTACCTTCGCCTACAGAAGGAGTCACTATCGTTTCCTACGCCGATGACTGCACAATAATTTTTACTTAATTTTTTATTTTATTTTTTTTCGGTGAGCTTTGCTAAAGGGCTACCTCCCTGATCTCTCCAGTTTTTTCGCCTCGCGAAACCTGATATTATCACCGACTAAATCATCGGCGACCTTATTTACAACATGGACGTCCCAAATGTCGACCATTTGCTTCTGTCCAATACTCAAACTTTAGACCTTCCATCAGGGAGAAATAAATTTTATTTTTATTGGAAATAGAACTTTTCTCCACATGAAAAATCCCATATGACGTGTTTACAATTACACCCGTCATTGTATTGTCCGCAATTTTAAGGTCGATATTTAGGCTGCTTAATGAAGTTACAGCACTGAAACTCAGCCGACAAAAAACATGGTCAAGGCAGGTTCCAGGAGCTCTACGCGTTGACTCATTTAGGTGCGGCGTAAATCTGTTTTAAGCCATTAAAAGATTTGGTAGTTAATGCTCGTTTAAAACCCTTTAGATGCTCGTTTACGAGTGAGGCATATAAGTGAGTAGATTGTAAAAAAACAAATAAGGAAGGCTAAGTTCGGGTGTAACCGAACATTACATACTCAGCTGAGAGCTTATCTGTGTTGGTTT
The DNA here is from genome assembly GCA_029619165.1 of Eurosta solidaginis. Classification (NCBI taxonomy): domain Eukaryota; kingdom Metazoa; phylum Arthropoda; class Insecta; order Diptera; family Tephritidae; genus Eurosta; species Eurosta solidaginis. The sequence continues at coordinate 37,758 of JARSSU010018947.1, forward strand.
CGTAGATGGTTTATAAGTGGTTTTTAGTTCCATATCACATACGTTTGGGAAATATCGACCAAATTGTAGACCAAGGGTGACGTTATTTGTAACGATTTTCCTTCATCATTTGTCAAATAAGGGAAAATCACCATGTAGGAAAATGAACCTAGGGTAACCCTGGTATGTGTTTGTATGACATGGGTATCAAATGAAAGGTATTTGAGAGTATTTTAAAAGGGAGTGTGCCTTAGTTCTATAGGTGGACGTCCTTTTCGAGATATCGCCATAAAGGTGGACCAGGTGTGGCCTAGGATGTGTTTGTACGATATGGGTATCAAATTAAAGGTATTAATGAGGGTTTTTAAAAGGAGTGGCCCTTAGTTGTAACTGTGAAGGCGTTTTCGAGATATCGACCAAAATGTGGACCAGGATGACCCAGAACATCATCTGTCGGGTACCGCTAATTTATTTATACGAGCCTGACCCATGCACATTATCAAATACCAACAGAAATCAGCTGTTCTGTTAACTTACAACTTGCGCTGCCATCTATCGCATAAGAGCAACTGCCATCAATCAATTAAAACCATCTAGCGTACAATAGTAACTGCCGGTAATGCAGTGCAAGTATTCACAATGGTACCATAGTACAAATAGATTTATTTGTGTGCTCACAATTGTTTATTTTAATAAAATATAGGTAAACAAAATCAATACGACTCGAAGGACCAATGTTCGGTCTGAGTGCGTCGTAAACCGGCAGTGGGTAGGCGCACGCGGGTCGATCTCGGGATTGGTGGTTCACTCAAAAGAAATAAACAAACACAAGAGGATTTTCCTCGTTATAATTTGGTCTTTAATTATATTGAAAGAAAAATATATTAAGGATAAAATGTTACCTTTGTATTAAAGTGACGACGGTGATCTTCGGCGATGTGTGCTGGTTGGCGGTCGATCGAAAAAGAGGCCGGTTGTCCCGTTGATGACAACCGCTAAGCCGCGAAAAAGACCTCTGGTGTTAAGGAGGGGAAAGGCCACGCACACAACAGCCCCCACATATACGTGCATGGGTGCTGACAACCTGCACACAAACACATGCATGTGTATGAGACGCATGCATGTGCATGCATGCACAAAAATGCGGCGTGAGTGTGGGTGGAAGTATCATTAAAACGTTAGGGAGGGACGCCGTCAATCACGTAAAAGTTAGGCATTGGGCCTAAACAACCAAAATTGCCCAAAGCTCGCTAATAGCCCGAATCTCCATCTTTACAACCAAAACTTTATTTATAGATTTAGATTCCAAATAAGAGCGAAAAAGGGACCCGTACATAAAAAGAGCAATTAGAAATAATATATATGATATGTAATACCACGAACAGTATTCCTGGCATGATTCCAAGGGCTTTTGATTTCGCCCTGCAGAACTTTTTCATTTTCTTCTACTTAATATGATAGGTTTCACACCCATTTTACAAAGTTGTCTCTAAAGTTATATTTTGCTTAAAAAACCTATCCAATCGCCATGTTTCATCCCTTTTTTCGTATTTAGTATAGAATTATGGGATTTTTTTCTTTTTGGGAAATTTTCGATATCGAAAAAGTGGGCATGGTCATAGTCGCATTTCGCCCATTTTTAAAACCAAGATAAAGCGAGTTCAGATAAGGACGTGAACTAAGTTTGTTATCGCTATAGGATTGGTAAATTTTTGTTCGACTTATGGCATTAAAAGTCCTCTAGACAAATTAAATGAAAAGGGGCTGAGCCACGCCCATTTTGAAATTTTCTTTTATTTTTGTATTTTGTTGCATCATATCATTACTGGAGTTAAATGTTGACATAATTTACTTATATACTGTAAAGATATTCAATTTTTGGTTAAAGTTTTATTTAAAATTTTTTTTTAAAAAAGTGGCCCTGTTCGTTATCCGATTTTTCTAATTTTTTTTATCACACATATAGTAATAGGAGTAACGTTTCTGCCAAATTTCATCATGATATCTTCAACGACTGCCAAATTACAGCTTGCAAAACTTTTAAATTACCTTGTTTAAAAGTGGGCGGTGCCACGCCCATTGTCCAAAATTTTACTAATTTTCTATTCTGCGTCATAAGGTCAACCCACCTACCAAGTTTCATCGCTTTATCTTTTCGGTTTTTCGAAATATTCGATATCGGATGTGGGCGTGGCTATAGTCCGATTTCGTTCATTTTAAATAGCGATCTGAGATGAGTGTCCAGGAACTTACATACCAAATTTCATTAAGATACCTCAAAATTTACTCAAGTTATCGTGTTTACGGACGGACGTATATGGCTAAATAAATTTTTTTTTCGTCCAGATCATTTTGATATATAGAAGTGTATACATATCTATCTCGATTAGTTTATACCATTACGTAATACCGCTATGCGAACAAAATTAATATACACTGTGAGCTCTGCTCAGCTGAGTATAAAAATGGGTGTGTGTACTGATGAACGAGTGTGAGAAGAAAATTATTTCGCATCATTAAAAAGTACTTTCTAATTGCATGAAAATAATTAATTTGAACAAAGTCAATAAATCTCAGCTTAAATTTGAAAAATTAAATAAGTAGATATTTCTTTTCTTACATTGAGTGCAACATGAATTCGCGAATTAATTGAATGCTATTTGTAAATTATGTCCATGAGGTTGATTCCCCACTATTTTCTTATAGCATGTGAATGTCCATATATTTATATCTTTGTAATTGAATGTTACCTGATGCTTCTCGAGATGAAACAAATATCAATTAATGCGATAGATTCCAACCTGTTTTTACCAAATGCATAGATTGAAGCATTATCTAACCGCAAGAGTAATTGTGTATGTGTGCTGAAACTCAATACGTTTAAAATCCTAGTCCCTTGAACACTTCTCGAAAAAAAAGTATCGTAAATACTTATAAAGCCAAGGGCTACCTATATACCAAACTCGCTCCCTGCAAAATTTAATCAAATCGGCGGAATGGTTTCGAAGTCCTTAAGCTGCATACAAACATATGTACATCCTTCTTTATATATATAGATGGATTAAATCTCATTAGTGCACAAACATTGGCATACATATTGTAACGAATTTGCTTGCAAATCTTCTTATTTGCCCTTTTGCTAGGTTCGTATCGCTAAACTGTTGAATAAATAACTCCAATATTGAATAATGGAAAAAAGGCCTTTATTGAAGTACTTCACAATAGCAATCAAACTTTGCAACGAATAGCTTAATAACCAAACTGATAGCTTAAATGAAACTCTACTATTTAAATAATACTGCTACTGCTCGCTAGATATCGTCTTAGTCGTAACTGCTTCACAACTCAAATCAAACTGAATTACAGCGCCTCTACATCTGTCGCCTTTTATACTCTTTGGTTTCCTCGTTCTCATTTTTCTAGAATCTACTAGCATTGTCCATCAGCTCTCAAACTTCTCAGCAATAACTAAAATTGCACAATTTTATACATCTTTTAGGCGCTTCCAGAATCTACTAGTCCAGTAGCTCTCAAACTTCTCAGATATATGCATGTGTTAGTGCATTGACTCTCCGCTGCTCGTATTCGTACATGGTACATATGTGTAGACGCAATTATTTATTCGTTTATGTAGATACATAATGATTGAATTATTGATGTGAATGTTTGTAGTTTACAGTCTCTCGCGCACACATAGGCGTATAAGTAAATGCATCTGTGTGTGACATCTCTCGGCTGCCTTATATGTGTGTATACATGATTTGATTATTGACGTAAATATCGCTTAGCATGCCTTAGCATCGCCTTAGTGATGGTATAGCTTAGTGATGCTAATATCCGTGACAATATGTATGTACATAAAAACATACCAAAAAACAAAATAGTACTTTTGTTCGAAAATTTTTACGAAACGTTTAACATTTTTAACGAAATAACATTTTTCAAGAGATGTATGCATTATTAATTTATTATGTACTAGCGTATCCTCGCCCGCTACGCTAGGCGATAAATTCAATGATTTGCTGAAAAAGAATAAAATTAATACGAAACAAAGCAAATTCTTTGATACAATTTCATTCGAACTTTATTGTCACACTTTTTGGTAAAAAACGTTTTTGGATTTTCCCACTTTCGCGTAATTGAATAATGACGATGGTTTACCTACTCGTGAGCAAGCTACATACAATTGTCCATGAGAAAAAATTGGGTATTCTAAATTAATACCGAACATTTATAGAGACTGTCCTTGCGCCTTATTAATTGTCATAGTGAAGGCAAGACGAATAGGGACCTGCAAACGTTTGAAATCGAATGGTAAATCCGTCGGAATCAGTGGAATTCTGGGTATCAAAACGTCTTCTGCTTTGTACTTTCCTTTCAAAATTGTTGCTTCGATAACGTTACCCATTAGTTTCTTCCCAGCGAGTCTGGTACCGTTGCAAAGTCGTGGCACATTAATGTTGCGCAGCATAATAATCGGTGCTAAAATTTTTAATCGTAAATTATGAGGTGGTAGGCCTGGCAAATTGAGTGAGTTTAAGAATTCAGGTGGATAATTTATGACATCATCTTGATCAGTAATAGTGCCCAATGACTTATATGCAACTATGCCACCAGGTATTTGATTCAAAATAGCTGCATTTATATCATTGACGTCCTTATTTTTCCCAGCTAAAATTGCTCCTTCGCTGAGCCGATCATAGTTTTTGTAATGTTGAACTATGTTTGGAAATACACTCCGTATCAATGCCTCTTTAGACTGTGCAGAAATTGTTAGGCAATGTAATCATTCCTGTTGGATCGAAAGACATTTGGCCATTTCCGATTTTCAGTAATGGCTGTGAAAATTCAGCTGCTGACGGATCGTATTGAAGTTGAACGCGTACGTTTGTAGTAAGTGTAAGCGTGTTTACATGTCTCCATAAATACGATGATTTTAAACACGCATTGATTTCATCTGCAGCCGTGGATTTTGGGATCACAGCATGGCTCAATTTTATGGTTAGCTCATCTCATCAGCTGATTTTATTTATTTCATTGGATGGTCGATGGGTTTGTCAAAAGGAGTTGGCAATCTCAAAATGAAACCAACACATTGGCAACATTTTCTTTCACATAAAAAAACTGCCAAGTTTTATGTTTCCATTCCATACCATTCGCACCAACATCAATACACAGATTTTGCTATTTGAACAAACATATTTTGTTATTGTACCGATGAGTCAACCATATAGTTGAACCATGGATCACAGGTAATAAAATAAATAAATAAATGTAAGGCGCGATAACCTCCGAAGAGATCTAAGGCCGAGCTTCTCTTCCAATTTGCGTCGTGCTCCTCTTGATTTTCCTGCAAATTGGCCGGACGGGACCTGCATGTTTTATTCCGACTCCGAATGACATCTGCAAGGCAGATGAGTTTTCACTGAGAGCTTTTTCATGGCAAAAATACACTCGGAGCGCTTGCCAAACACTGCCGAGGGGCGACCCTGCTTAGAAAAAATTTTCTTCTAATTGAAAAACCTTATTTCTAAAATTTTGATGTTGCTTTGCCCGGGGTGCGAGCCTAGGGCATACGGTGTGGCAGGTGGCACACGCTACCATCACACCACGGTGGATCACAGGTAATATTTGCCTGAAATCTCCAGCCAATAAAATCATGGCACCTCCAAAAACTGTTTGGCTTCAAAGTTCTATCAAGTGCTTGCAATGATTTCTTGTGTGCTATGGTACACTCATCCCATACGATGAGCTTACATACTTTAAGAACTTTTTCTATTCCAGATGTTTCCGAAATCGGTATGGTTATCAGTGTTCGGACTTGAACATTTTGATTAGTGGTAAATTTTCCCAAAAAAAGTGGTTGACTTTGAGAAAAAAGTGGTAGATTTCGGTTATATTTTAAATATCTTGATTTAGTGAATAATAGCCACTTTTTTTCATATATATAGATAGGTGTACGTTGCAGTTTTGTACTAAAAAACTAAAGGAAAAGAGGTAATATGGTGATCGGAGCTAAGCTAGACGTTATTTTGAGTTTTATAAAATCATTCAACTGCATTGATTTTCTTCCCGAATAATTGTGGAAAAATAAGGTTTTTTCAGAAAACTTCTATAAAAATCTACCACTGTAAAATAATAAATGATCAAGGGTAAGGGTTTGGGTTTTTAATTAATTTATTTGCAACGCGACGTGCGAAAATTATAAATTAGTAAGAAGAAGAAAGATGAAGAAAGTTGAATAAAGATGAAAACAAGTTGAAACCTTAAAAATAAACAAAATTTTCAGAATTTCATTAATAATATACGTAGTAATGACAGACCAGGTTTATGCTGTTCGTGTCATATAATATAATCAAAAATATTAGTGACCAGCTTTTCGCTGTTCGCCTAATATATTATTACATTCCTATCTAACAACAAATACTAGAGACCAGCGTTTTCGCTGGTCGTCTAAGTAAATGCTTGCCTATCCAACAACAAATACTAGAGACCAGCTTTTCGCTGTTCGTCTAAGTAAATGCTTTACACACACATATAAATATATACGCTGGTATATATATGTAAGAGGGCAATTTTGCATTGTCCGTCTTCCACATATTACCAGCGTGCCCTATTAATTATTTCTTACCTCTTGAGTGAACGTTCGCAATCCAAATGAACGGACACTCAGAGGAACACGCTATTTATTGAAAATTTGACAAAGCTTTTTGAAAATGTAGAAAATGTAAAAATAGAACTTACGGATATGTTTATGTTAATCTAACAGAAAGCTGTGGACAGTATACTTAGTTAACAGCAAGCTTTGGATATTATGTATAACAAGGTTGCCACACTGGAATGATCTTAAACTTAATCCTAACTAACACTATACAAATGTCTTATGCGGCAGTTACTCACGAACGTACCTAGCAAAACGTGTCAGCTGACACGACCTATCTTATGAGTGCGCAATGTAAACGGAAACTCACTGACGTGCAACGCCCGTACGTGCGTAGCCCAGAACGTAGAAATCAAAACAATTTTGATTTTTTCCGTAAGAACGTGTCAGCTGATCGCTCTCTCACTAGACAGAGTTGCATAGTAAACTTTTGTGCGCTAATGTTTGACCGTTAGCAGTTTTATGCAAAAACACCTATTAAAGCTTGAAAAATTGTGAAAATAATTCGAAATATTTATTTAAAAGTGCAGATTATAAATATGTAATCTATTTATATTTATTTAATATTAATTCCAGCCTTTTACAACATCAAAAATTAAATTGGAAAAGTTGGATGTTTCCATAAGCATGCATGCAAAATGGGCAACGGCAACAGTGCTTATCTGTAAACAATACACACACAAATATGTTGTGTACATGTACACAAACGCACACATTGATTCGTACGGGCTTGAGGGTTCGGTCAAACGTGTTTCGTACGAAAAACGTCCGCACATGCTACACCACCTATTTTTAAGCTTGCGTGGTAGAAGTGGTAGAACTTATATTTCAGTAAAAAAGGTGGCATATATACCATTTTAGTGATAGAAGTCCGAACACTGCTCACAGTTGAACTGCATACAAATTAACGGAACATAAGCGTCGTTTGTATAAAAAATACAAAGCAGTATAAATGTGCAGCCAACAACGAAATGTGACATACGTTTGTGTATGTGTGCTGAAGCATCTCTCATAAACAGTGTACAAACCTCGGTGTTTATATTTACTCTCCTTCGAAAAAAATTTCAGCATGACACAAATCGAAAAATTCGTATTTATTTATTTATT
>JARSSU010018949.1:0-64147 GCA_029619165.1 Eurosta solidaginis
ATTCGTTGAAATTTGAAGCCTCTAGCTCTTAAAACAGGGCATGTAATTACGAAAGTTCTTTATCCTGAACAATCGGTTGTGGGGGGTATATATACTATATATACGACCGATCTCATCAATTTTTTCAGGCAACAATACGTGCATATACGAAATTATATGGTGAAGTTTGAAGCTTCAATCTGTTAAATTGAGTAAGATATTACAAAAATCCTCTTTTTCTGAAAATCGGTTGTATGGAGGATATATGCTATAGTGTCCGATCCGGCCGATTCCGAAAAATGTCTAATCGGACACCCAATACACCCGCTCTACCGAATTTTATGAAGATATCTCTCAAAATTGAGGGACTAGTTTGCATACAAACAGACAGACGGACAGACGGACATGGCTAAATCACTCAGCTCTTCAACCTGATTATTTCGGTATACATAATGGTGGGTCTATCTATTTTCCTTTAAGGACTTACAATTTTGGGTTCGTGACGATATTATATATATCATTTCATTTTCATGAAAGGTATAAAAATAGGGTAGGTACTTTGTGTGAGGATGCAAAGCTTCACGTTTTTTGTGGTCTGAATGTAAAAACTATGACTACGAATCACGATTTCAAAAATATATGACGTAACGTAACTATTTGATGAATTTTGAAGCTTCTATCCGTAAAAAGGGCAAAAATGGCAGTTTATATGAAGTATATAATATATATACCACCGATCTCTATGATTTTTTCAGACAAAATATAAGCTATATATATAAAATGGGGCAGAAATTGCGCACAGTTTCTTATCTGACAATCGGTTGTATGAGATATATACTATATATACCACCGATCTCAATGATTTTTTCAGACAACAATATATACTATATATGTAAGCAATTGGTGAAATTTGAAGCTTATAGCTGTTAAAATGGGGTAGAAATTGCGAAAGTTTCTTATCTGAACAATCGGTTTGTATGAGATATATACTATATATACAACCGATCTCTATGATTTTTTCAGACAACAATATATGCCATATACGTAAGCATTCGGTGAAATTTGAAGCTTCTAGCTGTTAAAATGGGGCTAAAATTGCGAAACATATATATATATACTATATATATTGTCACGGATATTAGCATCACTAACCTATACCATCACTAAGGCGATGCTAAGGCCATGCCAAGCAGTATTTACGTCAATAATCAAATCATGTATACACATATATAAGGCAGCCGAAAGAGATGTCACACACAGATGCATTTACTTATGCGCCTATGTATGCGCGAGAGACTGTAAACTACAAACATTCACATCAATAATTCAATCATTATGAATCTACATAAACGAATAAATAATTGCGTCTACACATATGTACGTATACGAGCAGACGGAGCGGCAATGCACAAACACATGCATATATCTTATCTGAGTTGTCACAAGAGAGAGCAATAATTTGTGCACGTAGTTGTGGCTGGCGATTTTGTAGCGAAAACTAACTAGTAAGTTCTGGAAATCGAAGAGCCTAGAAGTATGCAGCGTAAACTATAAAAGCGGGGCAGGCGAGTAAGAAGTAATTCAGTTTGAGTTGAGCTATCAATCAGTTTGATAAAGCACGCGATCTGGCGGCCACTAGTAGAGTTTCATTTGAGTTATCAATCAGTTTGGTTATTAAGCCAGCGAGTAGCAAAGTATAATACTGTTTTCACACAGAAACTTAATGATCTCATTTCACCTGCTAATGAAATCGTAAATTTTTTGCTTTCACACAGAAGTAACTGCTCGATTAGTATGAAGGATGAGACAGACAATCATGGCGGAACGATACAGGTGGGAGCATGGTGACATACCTACAAACAAAAAAATTCCATGTACTTGTAAATTCGATGACAAATGTCAAAATCGTACTGCGCCGTTAGTTGATGTATCAAATCAAATAAAAAAGGTTATAATCAGCTGTTCGATGCGGCACCTTGTATCGTTCCGCCATGCAGACAATGACATTTGCTTTGAAAACTAAGAAACGGAAACGGAAGCGGAACGCTGCCAACAGAGTTGCATTGTGCTTTTGACTTCATTAGGCATTCGATTAGCTACTAATGAAATAATAATAGATTCGAATTTTGTAGGGAAGATTGAGCTCAATAAGCGTCTTAATGTAGAAAATTGCCTTTATTATTCAATAAGCCGTCTGTGTGAAATTAGTATAAGTGTTATTGTGAAGTACTTAATAAAGCCCATTTTTCCATCATTCATATTGGAGTTATTTATTCAACAGTTTAGTGATTCGAACTTAGCAGAGGATTGCAAATAAGAGGATTTGCGGCAGATTCGTTACAATATATACTATATACACCACCATATAGATACTATATATACCACCGGATCTGTATGATTTTTTTAGACAACAATATATGATGATATACGTATGCATTCGTTGGAATTTGAAGCCTCTAGCTCTTAAATAGGGCAGCAATTACGAAAAGTTTTCTTCTATCTGAAGATCGGTTGTGGGGGATATATACTATATATACGACCGATCTCATCAATTTTTCAGGCAACAATATGTGCAATATATGGTGAAGTTTGAAGCTTCAATCTGTTAAATTGAGTAAGATATTACAAAAATCCTCTTTTTCTGAAAAATCGGTGGTACGGAGGATATATGCTATAGTGGTCCGATCCGGCGTTCCGACAAATGTCTAATCGGACACCCAAATACACCCGCTCTCACCAAATTTTATGAAGATATCTCAAAAATTGAGGGACTAGTTTGCATACAAACAGACAGACGTACAGACAGACTGACGGACATGGCTAAATCAACTCAGCTCTTCAACCTGATTATTTCGGTATACTTAATGGTGGGTCTATCTATTTTCCTTTAAGGACTTACATTTTGGGTTTCGTGACGAAATTAATATACCATTTCATTTTCATGAAAGGTATAAAAAGAAATTTTGTAGGGGCGATATATTTATGTTTCATAAACAAAATTAAATTTTCACCATAACGCTAGTGGAGTTTGCGCGTAATTTCAAATCTTCGCGCACAACCAGAATGTGCAGCAGCGCGCCTTCACAAAGACTTGGAAGTCACTGACAATACTGCGCAACTGGCAATCATGTGTGATTCTCCAGCTCTCGCGAGTCTCGACTTGATCAGACGTGCACATTTTTGTTGTTTCGTGAGCTCTTACATTCATAAAAGACACAAACATTTTATCATGATCGAATTGTGAAATGTTTTATTGACACTAAGTTTGAATTTAATATTTCTCATCTCTAATTTTCTGATCTCCAATTTCTTTCTATAAATACGGGAGAAAGGGGCCGCAAATTATAACTCGCCTAGGGACCCAAATTCCTCTTGAGCCGACCCTGCGTATTTATGATCACATTATTGATGGTTTCGAAATGGACGTGACGCCGAGCATCAAGGGGTAGTTTAAATGTTATCCTTATTAAAATTTTTATTTCTTGACATAAAAGAGATAGCAAATTATATTTAGTAAATATACATATGTAAATCAATTTAAAGCGCAGCAGATAACCTCTGATGCCAGCGCTGCAAGTTTTAGGTCGTACGTATATATGTAAATTAATATTTTATAAGCTTTTATAAATAATTAAAAATAATTTAAAGCGCGATAACCTCCGAATGGATTTTGGGCCGAGCGTCTCCTCCGATTTGCGTCGTGCTTCTTTTATTTTTCCTACAAATTGGAGGGACGGGGCCTACTTCTTTATGCCGAATCCGAACGGCATCTGCGAGGCAGAGCTTTTCATGGCAGAACTATTCTAGGAGTGGTTGCTAAACACTGCCGAGGGCGACCCCGACTAGAAAAAATGTATTCTAATTAAAAAAACTTGTTTCTAAAATTTTTATGTAGATATAATCGGTGAATTATTATAGCTGTTCGATGTTCTTGATATTGGAGGAGCGGGTGAGTTGGACAAAGAGGATGAATGTGGTGAATGATTCTTGTTGGCGATTATTCTCATAATTGGCGAAGCCGGATAGTGCAAAGCAATCGTTGTTGGTGAATATGATCACAATTGTTGAAGAAGTAAGTTCAACACAATTGATGATGTGGTGAATTTCCATTGCTGGTGAATGTGCATCATAACAAAAAAATTCCACCTCGTTTTTCAGCTACTTAATTTGCGCAGCTGAAAATCGTGGTGAAATTCGCATACGCCTGAAGATTAAAAGAATCGTGGTGAAACTCGCGTACGCCTAAAAGTATGCAAGGACGTGCATTGAGTTGGGCCTTCAACGAGGTGGAATTCTGCAACGCCTGCAGCATTCAGGAGGCTAGCCATAAAGGTATGTCCTAATCTTCTAAATAGTTCGACTTGTGCGTTACGTAGCTCAAATTTTTTGATCCAACATTGCACTGTCACCGAGTAAAACTCTATATTTCAGGTTTCAAGTCTCTAGATATCCAGAAAGTTAGTTAAAAGTCGATTTCAATATTCCCAATTAAAAATAGTTTTCTCAATATCTCGATCCATGAGCCACCTAGCGGAATTTTTTGACAAAATATTACATTGTAACCGAGTTCTGACGTACGGCTCAAGTTTCAAGTCTCTAGCTCACCGGAAAGTTACACAAAATCGACCGCAATATTCCCCTCGTTTTTCAGGGATTTGTAGTTATCTCAATAAGCACGCCATCTAGCCGAACTTAGTTCTCTAGAAATTGTATTGCCACCGGGTCTCTAACCATGTGCTAAGTTACAAGTCTCTAGGTAACCGGGAAGTTAGTTAAAAATGGATTGAAAGATTCTCAAATTAAAATTAATTTTCCTAATATCTCGATCCATGCGCCACCTAGCGGAATTTGTTTGATAAAATATTGCATTTTCACCCAGTTCTGACTTACGGATCAAGTTTCATATCTCCAGCTCACCTGGAAGTTACTCAAAAATCGATTGCAAAATTCCCCTCGTTTTTCAAGGATTTGTAGTTATCTCACTTAGCGCGCCACCTAGCGGAAGTTTGTTTTCTGTAGATTGTATTGTCAACAAGCATCGAACTATGTGCCAAGTTTCAAGTCTCTAGGTCACCGGGAAGTTAGTTAAAAATGGATTGAAAGATTCCCAAATCAAAACTATTTTACTTTGATTAGTAATTTAAGTAATTTCTAAGTAATTCCTAACGCCGTTCTTTGGCGTTGCTCGAACGTACTACGTCTATATCTATATTCGGCTTAGGTGACTGTAGAAAGATATATGTGTGCTACATATAAATCGGCGAATTCTTATAGCTGTTCGATGCTCTTTATATTGGTGGAGCGGGTGAATTGGACAAAGAGGATGAATGTGGTGAATGATTCTTGTTGGCGATTATTCTAATAATTGGCGAAGCCAATCGTTGTTGGTGAATATGATCACAATTGTTGAGGAAATAAGTCACAATTGATGATGTGGTGAGTTTTCATTGCTGGTGAATGTGCATCATAACAAGAGAATTCCACCTCGTTTGTCAGCTACTTAATTTGCACAGCTGAAAATCGTGGTGAAATTCGCATATGCTTGAAAATCTAAAAGAATCGTGGTGAAACTCGCATACGCCTAAAAGTATGCAAGGACGTGCATTGAGTTGGGCCTTCAACGAGGTGGAATTCTACAACGCCTGCAACAATCAGGAGGCTAGCCATAAAGCTATGGGCCTAATCTTCTAAATAGTTCGACTTCTGCGTTACGTAGCTCAAATTTTTGATCAAACATTGCACTGTCACGGAGTAAGACTCTATATTTCAGGTTTCAAATCTCTAGATATCCAGGAAGTTAGTTAAAAATCGATTGCAACATTCCCAGTTTAAAACTGGTTTTCTCAATATCTCGATCCATGAGCTACCTAGCGAATTTTTTTGATAAAATATTGCATTGTCACCGGATTCTGACTTACGGCTCAAGTTTTGACAGTCTCTAGCTCACCGGAAGTTACTCAAAAATTGACCGCAAAATTCCCGTCGTTTTTCAGGGATTTGTAGTTATATCAATTAGCACGCCACCTAGCGGAACTTTGTTTTCTATAAATTTTATTGTCACCGGGTCTCGAACTATGTGCTAAGTTACAAGTCTCTATGTAACCGGGAAGTTAGTTTAAAAATGGATTGAAAGATTCCCAAATTAAAATTAATTTTCCTAATATCTCGATCCATGCGTCACCTAGCGGAATTTGTTTGATAAAATATTGCGCTGTCACCCAGTTCTGACTTACGGCTCAAGTTTCATATCTTTCGATTGCAAGATTTCCCTCGTTTTTCAAGGATTTGTAGTTATCTCACTTAGCGCGCCACCTAGCGGAATTTTGTTTCTGTAGATTGTAATGTCACCAAGCATCGAATTGTGTGCCAAGTTTCAAGTCTCTAGGTCACCGGGAAGTTAGTTAAAAATGGATTGAAAAATTCGGAAATCAAAATTAATTTTCTTAATATCTTGATCCATGCGCCACCTAGCGATTTTGATCAAATATTGCATTGTCACCAGGTTCTGACTCACGGCCCAAGTTGCAACTCACCAGAAGTTACTTAAAAATCGATCGCAAGATTCCCTGTGTTTTTTCAGGGATTTTCGTTTATCTCGATTCGTCTGCCACCTGGCGGCATTTTGTTTCCACGAATTGTAGTGCCATCGACTCGCAAACTGTGTGCTAAGCTTCAAGTCTCTGGATCACTTAGTTAAAAGCCGGTCGCAAAATTTCCATTTTAAAATTAATGTTCTGTATATCTCGATCTGCGCGCCACCTGGCGGATGTTTTTTCACTAGTACTGTAATGTCTCGCAGATCTGAACTATGTTCTCAGTATCAAGTGTCTAGCACAACGGGAAAGTTACCGCAAAAGACTTTTCCGTAGGTCAAAAATTCGTATGGAAATGAGGGACAAACATGAAATCGACTTAATATAAAGGTATAAAAAATTGTTTTTGAATTAATTCCAATTTATCGAAATGAGTCTGATAACGCGGGTTCCACACTACCGAAGCATATTCTAATAGAGGTCTAACTAATGTGGTGATAAGCGTTTTTGGTAATGTGAAGGGTCGTTGAACTTCTTTGACCAAAGTTTTACGAATGCTAAAAGTCCTTTAGCTCGGTTTACACAATTTAAAATATGTGACTTAAAATCTATTTTAGTATGCTTTTCTGTAACGTGAAATAATGAAATAATGTGTTTGAGCTTTAATTTTAGAAAAAATTACCTCTACTTAGCTAATCCAAAGTCTAAGCATGAATTCTCATAAAAAGCCGTAGCCATTACACTTGGTATGGTTGTTGCCTATCGTGAAGGTCGCTTTAAAAAACTTTCATTTTGAAAGCTTATTTTGTACTATGTACTTTTTCCATATACGAACCTAAGTTCATGAATAATATTTTATAAAAACGCGGGTTTCAAAGTAGCGATCTAAGTTTTGATAAAGGGAAACTTTTCATTGACCTATTTTCATATCCTTTGCCAAAGCAAAAGATACTACAAGTCTAAAAAGTATAGACAGATAAATTACAATAAAATAAATTTATTAGTAGGAGAAAGGTCACAGAAGAGCGTAGCGGTCGCGACATTATAAAATTAATAATTGTGAGAAACTCATTTTCATATCATACATTCCCACTAAACTACTAAAACCGTGTTCACATATCTCAATTTGAAATTTGGGCCATATCTCCCAACTGGTTGGTATATACAAACAATATGCGTCCTATGGTGATAGCTTCATTAGCTCCTTTCATGTGATACCCTTATTGACGTAAAATATTCAAGGTGATCTAGGTTAAAACTTTGGTCAATATATCGGCACGAGAGCTATTATAGAAAAACTAGCCGGACCTGTGCGCATCTTGAACAGAAATCAGCTGTTCTAGCAATCAATCATCTATCAATAAAAACTTATATGCACCCAAAGCTCGCTAATAGCACGAATCTCCATCTTTACAATCAAAACTTTATTTATAGATTTGGATTTCAAATAAGAGCGAAAAAGGGACCTGCACATAAAAACAGCAATTATAAATAATATCCCTGCCGGCAGTTTTTGAAATTTTTCATCATAAAATATTCAAATATCATACCCCAAGATGATTAAAAACCATATATGTAATAGCAATACAGTATATAGAGTATTACATATATGGTAGAAACGTTCAAATTTAAAAGTATTTTCTATTCGAAAATTAATGTATCGTCGGGAGAAAAATGTGTACAATAAATGTGATTATTCTTGAATAATCATTTTTGATTTATGTTTCGAAACGCTTTTTATTCATATTTGATATCATTGCAAAATTTACCTTTATTGTTCTAGAGTAATATTCAGGGCTGCTCAACCCCTTATACACTTGTAGCACTTTTGTTTTTGTTTCGCCCTGAATCATAGGTACAGATTCAAATTCACACTTTGCATATAAAAAAAAATGTCAAAGCACTCCCATATGCCCGCACATATAATTTCGAATCATATGAAAATGTTTGAATTTCTTATGAAAGCGCCAAGAAAAAGCACTCCCGTATGAAGCTCAGCACTGTGTATGATGAAAAAAACTTTACACTAAAAATTATTCAAAAATATGATAGCACAGAAAAAAATTTGTAATAAAAATTGATTTATAAATAAAATTAAAATAGATAACTGACCGCAGAGCTGAAATATATGGGGGCATATGACCAAAGAATATAAGCAAAACTGTACCAAAAGAAGGTGAGCCTCTTCTAACTTCATATGGTAATAGTTAATTATCCTCAAGGAAAGTCAGTAACTAGTGATACAAACTGCTGATTCGGAACTTGACCTAGAGTGCCAAGTAAGTACAATTTTGTTAGTAGCTATATTTGCAATTATAAAATCGACAGTTTTGATTTTTATATTTCATATTTAACATATATTTAAAAATAGGCCACCAACAAAAATACTGCCACAAGCTTTAACAAGCTACGACTACATATGAGTATGCCTTTTTTCAACACCATTCCACCATTCCGGAACTATCGAAAAATGCGATAATATCATACTAGAAGCAACATGTAGAATTTCACTCCGGTTCGAGGGCCAACGAAATATTACCAAGAAAGAACTAGATATCAGCTGTAAAATTTTACACTAGTTCGTAACTACCTAAAAAGTGCCAATAAAGAAATAGTTCTAAAATGGATATTTGTATATAGCTGCGGGGACAATTTCCATCGCCTAGGACATCGCAATGTTAAATTCGCCAGTTGAAAGCATGTAAAAAAGACAAATGGCGAACTGTTAGTGGTTCAGACTGCAGTAGAAGTGCACTAGTTTTGAACTAGAGATTCTCTTACAGGTAGTTTCTGTGATTTTGTATTTTGCTTCGGTATATTATTTTTCGTGGTTATGAGAAATTTTTTGACTGAAAGTGGGGAGAACCATTAAGCAAGAATTCAAAATTTAATCACCTAAATGCTGAGTGGGATATAAGATATTAAATAGTACCACTACATTCAGATCATTTATATATGTAGCTGTATCTGTCCCGTTTTCCTAGGCATTCAGTATTTACGAAATGTAATGGTAGCGACACGTAGAAAGAGTGAGAAAAAAAGACGTGAGTACCAAGTACTCGTAAAGTAAAATGTGCACACACATAGGTGACGTCTGGAAACTAATTTTTTTAAGTTAACTAGAGCCTTGCCCGGAGGTTGAAGTTGAAGCATAACAGATGTAACTCTACCAGGAACAAATAGGTTCGGGTTTTTTGAGAAAAGCTTCGTCGGCAGCTTATTGGTAACAACCCATATGGTTTAATCTTCGGCTTATTATCGATAACGAGTAATTATCGTCAAATTATCAGTTTGTAATCGGCTTGTTATTGCCGAGCTATCGGCTTCTTATTTGTTTCTTATCGGCTTGTCATAGAAAGGTGTCTAACTTTTCATTATAGAGAGGGCACGACTTTTAAAGCTTTAACAAAATATTATTCTTTATTTCACTTATTTAATTAACACTTTTCGAAAAAGATGAATATGTATGTATGTATAAAAAATTAATGAATTGCGCGATTACCGGGCTGGACACGATCGAACGATCACGGCGTGTGGTTGCAGGCACAGCTGTGCTGCGCTGCTTGCTCTTGGCCGTGTTGGCCGGGTGTTGCCAGACGGAGGGGGACGGTCTTAGTTCGAAATTGGATAATGTCTTCAGCAAAAGGTTACTCATATGTCATCAAATTTATATTAAAGTTTTATAGATATCTGTATCATAACAAATCGATGAGATGTCGCTAATAAACTGCCGACAACAAACTGGTAACACACCGATAAAAGATCGATAACTTCTCGATAGCAAATCGATAAATTTTTGACACCAAATCGATAACTTTTCATAATACGCCGAAAGCAAATTCGAAACAATCCGATAAACAATCTATACGTTTCCCAAAACAAATTGATATCCTTTTTGTAATGTATCGATAAATTTTCTGTAAGTTATCGATACATTGTTGAAAACAAAAACAATTTTCCCTACAAATGGTGGGACGGAACCTACATATTTTGTGCCGACTCCGAACTGCATCTGCAACGCAGCTTAATTTTCATTGAGAAGCGTTTCATGGCAGATATGCCATCGGAGTGTTTCAAAAATCACTTGCGAAGGCCGATCCCGAGTAAAAAACTTTTTTCTAATTGAAAAAACTTTTTCTAAATTTTGTTGCTACTTTGCCCAAGAGTTGAACCCAGGATAACACTACGATAAGAAATTGGTAACAATCAGATAAATTAATGGTATGAGTCTGTTAACAAATATCAAAAAATGCGAGGGCGACCTCTTATACTTTTGGGTTTGGCCTGTTGGCCTAGACAATATTGATAGTTACCGGTGATAACTCCAAAACTTTCCCATAACAAATGGATAACTAATCTATTTAATAATTTGGGAAAAATTTAAACAGCGTGACATCAGGACGGACAAGGCGACAGCTGTTTTTGATTATACCTTTTTTAAATCTCTTCAAAGCCTTTTCTCCCGGGAGTGGGATTCGAACCCTGCACTCCTAAGATGGTTGAAGTGTTATAAACGCATTCAGCCACGTCATGCCTTAGTTGTTGTAAACCTTATCTCAATTGCCTTCTTTGCATATTTTCTTTATTCATAGTCCATACTTCGTATGGCATCATATCCTAAGTTATGCGTTGGTAAGCCTCAAAACCTCATACAAATGGGTAACTAATCGTTTGAAAATAGATTTAGCTTATTTTAGTTATAATTTTTATAATTTAGCCAAATTTAATTTAAGTAAAGCTTGTTTCATTTTTAAAGTTTTATTTTATTTTTTATTTAAAATTTTTCTCCTTTCAGGGCAAGGCTCAAAAAGGGTATACACTGCCCTACACATACCCATATATGTGGCGTGGCACGGTCCACTTTTCCAAAATCCTATACAGATTAATATATAGCATACATTTACTCAATAATTAATAGCTTGAGGCGAACAGACTCAGCTTTTCGAGAAAATTAAATATTTGTCGGCTATGGGCGTGACACCGCCCCGATTTTTACAAAGCCAGAAAAATACCAGTTGACCACGTGAGCCCAACCTGAAAATTTTTGAGATCGTTTGAGTACTTTGGTTATAAAATAGGCAATTAACTATAGCCTGTCATGGGATTTTGTTAAAATTCTGAATTGTCTAATTCCACTAAAAATCACGTTTTCACCTATGTTCTAATTGCTGATAGATTTACGAAAATTTTGGTTACAAAAACATATAATTATGTCAAGTATTGTTAGAGTAGCACTGCACAACGTGTTAAAAAGCATCTTTTCGAGAAAACAAAAAACGATATTCCGAAAGCTCAAAGGAAGCGTAACCCCTTAAATGTTTTTTGCACTCATTGTATGAAAAATTTCAACTTTAAAACAGCAGTGGCGCAATAGGGTTTTAGTACCCCTTCGGACAAATAATTAACATGGTAAGAGCCCTTCAAGCTATGTACATACATATTTCACAAATATGAGTTTCGTCGCTGTAAATGATTCCCTTATCACAAGTCATAAAGTAATAAACATTAATTCTTTCAAAAGCAATTTTATCATTTGAACGTGCTGTTCAATTGTTTAACTTTTCATGGTTAGTTAGAAGTTATACAACGTTTATACATTCAGACGCCAGCAATGAAGACGCCGGTCGCGGTTGGCTAACTCCGTGTTAGTAGTCTCATCACTAAGTAGAAGCGGTAGGCGGAAGGTGAAAACTTTATTTGAAGATTTATTTTCAAGGACATTTTTTCATTAACGGCATTAAGTAAATTTTATTTTTTATAAATATGTAAAAAGTGTTATAGAATATAGCGCACTTGGCTTTCATGCTCAAGCTAGAGGCAAGTAACATCAAACAGGAAATTGCTTCAGGCAAACTTTTCGTCCAGGGACAAGGTATATTCATAACATCAGCACCACTTAGCGGAACATGATTACAAAAAAACCTTATAAAGACAGATAATTAAATAGTTCACTAAAGTTAATATTTTTCATCTCACGATACATAGAATTTACATCCTCAGCAGGACAGTCAAACGTGAGAACAAGGTCCAATACCAATGTAGAATGCATTTAAAATATATCACACCACAATTTAATGAGGAAAAAGGATAAATAAGTACCATAATAATAAAAAAAAATGATCAGGAAAATCGTGTAATTTGAAATTGTGTTTGTTTTTATTAACAAAATTCGAAGTTACTTTAAATTTTGTTGTTTTCATATTAACTACAAATTTGATATTCGATATCGAATTGCAAAAGCTGGTCTGGTAGGGATCTAGGGATGTTGGACATGTATTCGAGAAGCGGTGGTGAGTTCAAATCCGCGCTTTAGCCAACATTTCTTTTTTCATTTTTTTATACATAACATTAATTCGTTATTATTTTTTTATTTGTGTTAATTAAACGCTGTATTTTTTATATTAAAAAATTTATTTTTTATCTTTTTATACACCTTTTAAGTTCAGAAATTTACAATTAAAGTTCAGAATTTCCAATTCAAGTTCAGAATATTACAATTAAAGTTCGGAAAATTACAATTCATCATCAGAATTTCCAATCCAAGTTCAAAAAATTCCAATTCTAGTTCAGAAAATTCCAATTAAAATTCAGAAAATTACAATTAAAGTTCAGAATTTTCATTTCAAGTTCAGAAAATTACAATTCAAGTACAGAAATTTCATTTCAAGTTCAGAAAATTACAATTCAAGTTCATAATTTCAAATTCAAGTTCATAACATTACAACTATAGTTCAGAAAATTACAATTCATGTTCAGAATTTCCAATTCAAGTTCATAAAATCCAATTTAAATTCAGAAAATTACAATTCAAGTTCAGAAAATTTAAATTAAAGTTCAGAATTTTCATTTCAAGTTCGGAAAATTACAATTCAAGTTGAGAAATTTACAACTCAAGCTCAGAAAATTGCATTTCAAGTTCAGAAAATTACAATTCAAATTCAGAAAATTATAAGTAGGTGTTATTTTTCAAAAGTTATTCCAACTCATACTACGTAATGTAATACTTACATTTTATTTGCGGAGGTGTTGATGCTTCGTTGACATTGGTGGGTTGGATATACTGTTCCCCAAGTTTTCTCCAAGGCTTGTATCCCGTGCTAAGAAATCAAACGGAAGATAACTCTTTGCAACAAGTGCGTGAGGACGCTCCGGCCATGAAAGTACTTGGAAAGTAAGTGGGCGGGGAGACCTCCACAGAGTTGCGAGAGGCAGGTGGAGGAAGATTTGATCTGTGCACACAGTACTTATACGTTATTTGCGGGATTGTGGATGCTCTGCTGTCATACTCAATGCTGGATGTCCTTGTAACTGACCTCTTATGAGTGGAGGAAAGTGAAGAGAGGAAAGGGTTTTTCTTCACTATCTCTTTCGTGCGAGCAAAATTGATTTAAGTGAGTTAAGAATTCCAATGCTTCCTTAACAGATAGTAAGCCCTCATATCCTTGTGTCAAATTATTAGCGCTAACATTTAGCATCTTACATACTTTAATTGCCATTGCACAGAGGAAAAAATTCCAGACAAACCTTCTGAACTTGAATTGTAATTTTCTGAACTTGAATCGTAATTTTCTGAGCTTAAATTGTAATTTTCTGAAATTGAAATGTATTTTTCTGAACTTGAATTATATTTTTCTGAACTTAAATTAGAATTTCTGAACTTGAATTTTAACTTTCTGAACTTGAATTGTAAATTTCTAAATTTAAATTGGAATTTCTGAACTTGAATTGTAATTTTCTGAACTTGAATTGTAAATTTCTGAACTCGAATTGTAAGTTTCTGAATTTAAGTTTGAAATTCTGAACGTGAATTGTACTTTTCTGAACTTCAATTGTAATTTTCTGAACTTAAAATGGAGAAGGTATGGTAAATAAATTTATTATCTCTTTACATTTTTCTAAATGTTTTCAGCACAACCGCTTCTGTTAAAGTTACCAAAATCAAGGCGGTAAATTAAAACTACTCCGATTTCCAAAACAGATAGATAACCGATTTGCCCACATTCGACACACAAAATGTCACGATTTACAGAACAATCGAATGGCGCTTGTTACCGAAACTTAGCGGATGTATATCCGAAAAAGAACCATCAACATATCAATAACTCTTTCCAAAATTTCGGGGAGTGTCTTTACTGCTACAGCAACAACAGCAACAACGATTTGGTAATGGAAAATCCGAAAAAAAAACAATAAACCGAAAACCATTTGCAGAACATGGGGTATATTAAAAATATTAGAAAAACACGTACGTATTCAGCGTAACTTCTTTCAAAAATCTCTTCTTATATTTCTCAATATTAAAAAGGTTAACAAATGTCGGATTTTTATTTCTGGGTATAGACCAAGCCGGGTGGGATGGTGGTACAAACAAGTTTCAGGTTCATCTCGGAAGGAATTTTATAAAAAAAATGTATAATAAAAATAGAAAATCCATATTAAAAAAATCGAGTATGCCTTACAAAAGCAAAATTAAGTAATTTCTTGAGTGTTTTCTTGTGATCTGTATACCGCGCATAAAGAATATTTGTTCTTGCAAAATAAGTAACATATCATTCTAACTTTTGAGCAGTAAATAATTTTTCCCTCCACCTCTTTTCACATTTTTTCCCGGCGGCATAAGAAAGTTGCTATGTAAGTGTTGATGCAACATGATTAAATAAAGATAGATAAAAATTTACTCGGAAGTTTTAAGTCTGAGGTAAAAAAGTTACGCAATTACTTATCGTGGTGGTTTGAAGTGTTTGTATTAAATTTCAAGCGTTGTACAGGGAGAAATATTTTCTAGGACACACAACTTCTACCTCTTCGAGTATTTTTACAATATATCAAACACCGCTTGTCACCAAAAAACTCAGAAGTGCTGGTCTATAAGTATGTTCAGGGTTTTTTGTAGAATACCGTTAGTCTGTTGCAAGAAACAGTTCTAATTTTTGTTATAATGTGTAATGAATTATGATCAATAAATAAGGTGAGCTTGTTTACTACTTATCTTATGAGTGCGCTATAGACATACATACTTTTATTAATGCGGTAGTTATAAGGTAATTTTTATTTATCTAACGGTTTTATTTTAGCGTTCTACTGAATGGCTAAACTTTTTTTAATTCTTCACTAATTTATACTTCAGGTTTGATTTGCAGAATTCCAAGAACTTTAAATATATTTTCTTTTTAAATAAAACTTTTTAGTGAAAAAATTTGGTTTTTAATCAACGGTATATCTATTTATCTATTACCATTAAATGGAAATATTTTTTCTCAAAATTGTTATGTACATATTTAAAGCTTAAACTTTATGATCATTTGTTCGCCTCCAATTTAAATGGATTATTTCTCAATATTATATTTACACTATCGATTTATTAATAATTTTAAGTAGGTATATTTGTGTTATACTAAAAGAATAGTTTTTTTATAATAAAACACTATTTTTTAATACTGAATAATATAATTTGTCGATATTAAAATTTATTTTTTTGTTTTTATTCTACTAGGTTTGTTAAATATTTTAACTTATCCTTAGTTGGTTTTTATTTAATGCATATTTTCAGTAATTTTGTTTATTCTTATATTTTTAATTTATAATTATTTTTATGTATATGTACACGTGTACATAAATTTAGACAGTTATTCTTATTTTCGTATATTTTTAAAATTACATGTACCGAAATTTTGGATTTAACCAATTTCCTTAAAAAAAATTATTTGTTTAACGTTTACTGGTCGTGTGATATTGTGTTTCAACTTTTCACGGATTGCCGTTCATACTTTTGCGCATAGTAAGTTTTAATCCGAGATTTCGAATATTGCCAGGATATATGTATGTAAAATACATATACGCGGTTAAAAAAACTAGTTTCTTGAAGTTTTCCGAAATATATTTCACTGAATTTTTTTCCAGCCGGAAATATAAATAAAAATAATAATCACAAAAATTTACAAGCTTGGCTTTTGCAGCGACAACACCAAGAGCCAACCTAACTGAAGCGCTTGAAATCTCGCAACAAACTAACTTTGTCACGGCAATCGCTAAGGTAATCGAACGCGCGCGCGAGCATGTTCGCTAACAACATCATATAGTACAGAGTTACTCACGTACTCACTTAACGACTTATATAATCCATGCAAGCATGCATTACTAAAATTAATGTGTACAACAAAACATATAAAACAAAAGAAATAAAGAGTACCAAATAGCAGTTGAGCGCCAATGCAACGCCCACCTGTGAAGCGGCAAGCGGTGCGCGGCAGCGAACACGTCAGCAAACAAACGCGAATTTGAATATCCATAGCACGAAGCTATGCGCTGGTAGATGCGCGACAGTAATTTGAGACAACGCGCTATCAAATTGAGGCAAACATATCTACGTTATACATTCGTTTCTAAGTATATATTTCAGTCAAATATGCATATATTGTGAGATCAAACCATACGATTTTTTTACAACAATAAAAAACGGAAATTAAGCCACGCGCTGTTGACAAGTTCAAGTCTCAATGTCTCAGCGTGCGCAAGCTCAACGCATATATCAGTAGCCCAGAAAGATGTAAAGAGTAAAAAGAAACAGAACATGCAAAGATAATGCAACAAACGACGGCAACAAAAATCAAAAGCAAACCACAAAAGTCAAGCTTAAGCAAAGCAACTAGCCTACGTATCGCATCGAAAACAAACAAATAAACCAAAATCTAATTCTCTTCATCATGCGCTTCAAGCGTCACTCTCCGCTCCATCTTTTGATGGAGGCTCTGTTGCTTTTGACTCACTTACCGGCTTTTAAGTCACGCTCTCCGCTTGTTGGTTGCAATGCATTTGTTACAACATGAAACCTCAACATCAAACAGCGCTCAAAATTTGTTTGACATATGTACACATTTTATTAGCCATCACTGTTGAGGTAGGCGCGCCTATTGTTTATGTATGTACCTATGGATATGTGGCAAGAAAGTGAAGACGGCTAAAATAGATTTATTGGAAGAATCGTCTTGGCAACATAAAGTAAACAAAGCCATTTTTTCTAGCAATAGTGGCGTTCGCTTATTTTCCAGGAGAAAAAATGTGCACAAATTGCAGTTGCACTTGCCATTTTTGTTTTCTAAATTTACGTATACTTTGGGTACGAAAACGCCATAAGCTAAAAACTTGCATCAGTTGTTACAGAAGGTATCTTGCTGAGGAAATGAACATTGCTTATATGTTTTTGTATCCACTAATTGAAACACAAAATGCTCTCTCTGCCTTTCCTACATCAACCACTATTCAGGTGGGAATGTGAACATGAGTGGTACTCCGTGCGTCAACAGAAAAGAACGCTGGAAGCGGACTGGGAACTAAATATGACTTCTTTATCAAAAAGCCGCCACATGAATTTGCAAGCGAAAACGTAGAAATTTCGTTTGTAAAATCGCGGTGGTATATTTCTTATCGCACACAACTTTACTCTCGAAAAAGAATCATCCCATTAACTCTCGACAACTGACTCTTATTCATCGGGAGAAAAACTAACTTTCCAATTGCCTTACGCAGCCCAAAGAAGCCTTCTTTGACAATTGGGATTATCCGATTTATTTCATGGCTGCCATTGTTTTCGCTGGTTCTTATAAACAGCTGTATTTCGTGTTGTCCTCGTTCACCGCATGACTGACTTTTTTCGAGTCTTAATCCCATCGAGAGAAGGCAGAACTTAGAGGGGTGTGTCAATGGTATGGTTGTCAGCTGCATACGCTATCTCTAGAAACTGTAGTGAAGGATACTGTTAACGCAAGAGCACTTACACTGAGCGAGAGCGCGCTGATACATCTTTTTTACCAACTCTTCAAACATGCTTGAGCAGCTATAGTCTGTCATTTCCCGGCGCTTTTTCTTATTCTGAGCTGGTGTATTGCCATTTTCACTTCATTCTTCCCTTAGCTAGTTAGCAACTAACTTACTAGCGCTTTATTGATGACTCAAATAAGCTCTCTACTTCGGTTAACATGCCTTTCGGCAGTCCATGATTTTTACAGAATTGCTCTCCATTGAGGAATGTAGCAACCAGGTGGCACGGCGTTACAGTCTGGTGGGTGTCACACCGAGCGGCAGAGGGACAACACGGCGCTGTAAAAAGTTGTTCCTATTTATAGAGGGATATTTCGTGATAATTTATTTAAAATTATTAACTATTTTTTTGATGTGAAGACGATTTACCACCTCGGTTATTTTTTAATCTGCGGTGCTGCTACTAGAGATGGTCATATTTCGAGCCGCGACGGAGTAAATTAACGAAGGTTTGTGGGTTATTAAATTTTCTGATTTAAGAACAAATTCCTCGTTCCTAGACCGAAACTGGCGTTAAGGTCGATGCTAATGAACATAAATAGAACTTAAAACATTTAATATTGTTGGAATCAGAAAATTGAAATTGGGTGAAGTATTTAATATTTATTTCAGTCGCATCTCTTGCTGAACAGACGCTACAAACTGCAGTGAGTCCTTAAAGCGAGTATGCCTTGCGAGTTACCCCACCGAAGCTGCCACGATTTCTGCTGTGAACCATGCCATAAGGATCGGTTACTTATTTTGCACTGATCGAGAATGCCAGAGTTGATATGAAAGCTTCGCGTGCCAAAAAGTATACGGCTTATGAAATTTTAAAATTTTTTGATGCTATTCTATTCGTTTATTGGTCAACCAAGCAAATGCATATTATATGTATTTCGTTTTCAAATATTTTTTGAGTTCATTACTCACATATACTTTGGAAGCCTGTCTCATGGATAAAATATGTGCAGCAAAACTCTCACTAATCACGCGTGTGGTCAATTTGCGTTGCCTTGCTGACACATCTTTGTATCTCCCCAAATCGTTTTACCACATTTTCTAGAGAATTTCTTTCCATTATATCTTGCGTATTTCTTGTTTGAAACATTCTTCATTGCCACTCTATCTTCATTTACCTTTACCTTTGACGTTCACAGTCACTTTATTATCGTGTGACTCAGCGTCACAAATATGTCAGGAATGTGCCGGTCTAACAAATATTTTTTTAGTGTATGTATGTAGTACGGATACGAGTATTTGTATGTTAATATTTATTTATATTAAATATGTGCATAACTCAGGGATTGTGTGCGTATTCATAAATAATCCGTACTGGCACACGTCAGACATTCTTGACCTTTGCCCCCTTGGGCAACTTTCAAATTAATTTGTATGAATATTATTGCCTTTTTTTTGGTTTTGTTGTTTTTGTCAAATATTTTTTGACCAATTTGAATTTGTCCAAAGATATTTCCGTACGAATATTTGAATATATTACCACCGAGATTTTAGATAAACGAAATTTTTCTCTAACACGTCATCGGCTAATCATATTGTGACGAATATTAGCAACACTAAGGCATACTATCATCTGTAAGCCGATACTAAGCAGTCACTTGTATCTACATAAACAAATCAATAATTATGTCTACACATATGTACATGCAAGAAGCGGAGAGATATGCACAAACACATGCATATATCTGAGATGCTCACAAAAGTATGCAATCATTGGTCGAAGTATCACTCATATATACACTCGCATATAAGAAGCTATAAACGTACATCTGTAGTTTATAGCTGGTGAGTTTATAGCTGGTAAACAAGTGGTAAATTCTAGAAGGAGAAACGCCTAGAAGTATGCCGACGAGGAAACCAAAGAGTATAAAAGCAGCACCAGCTGCGGCATGGGCAATTAGTTGGATTAAGCACGCTATTGGTTGCGAAGTGTAAGTGTTATTGTGAAGTACTCTAATAAAGCCCATTTTGCATTATTGAATATTGGAGTATTTATTCAACAGTTTAGCGATACGAACGTTAGTAGAAGGTTTCAAATAAGCGGAGTTTCTCTAAAATTGTTACAATATGTTTGGCTCTGGTCATTTGCCTTCATTTTTTTATACTATCGTAATTAACGCTTATAAAGTATATTCATTTTGTCTGCATAACGGTAGCTTGTAAAAGGCATAAGCGAATA
This sequence comes from Eurosta solidaginis, assembly GCA_029619165.1. Classification (NCBI taxonomy): domain Eukaryota; kingdom Metazoa; phylum Arthropoda; class Insecta; order Diptera; family Tephritidae; genus Eurosta; species Eurosta solidaginis. Next base: position 20,509 of record JARSSU010018949.1, read on the forward strand.
GCGGTTAATATAGACTTCAATATACTGAAATAATGACAGTCTGGAAATTGACTTACAGATCGTGCTTGAGTTGTGGAGGATGTCGATACTCTAATCGCCGATGGAGGAAAACATGTTCAACACCAGACTATGAGGAAGGCTCGTCAACGCGCTTAACGCATCAAAACCATGAGGATCTAAAGAATGGGTGCCCTAGGGTGGCGTTCTATCCTCACTTTTGTTTAATTTTTACATATCGAAGCTTCACTCTGGGTAACGATGGACTACTCGCGGAGTTGTTTAACATGTAAAATTTGGTCGGAGGGGCGTATGCCTTCAGATTGAAACTTATTTGTGCCCTGTCCAATCTGCAACCCGCGCTTAATACCACGAAATCAGCCTGCTTAATATTGCGTTAAGTTTCTGTCTGATTGGACCCTATTATTGCGGCTGCAGACTTGATAAACCTACTATCGAGCAGATCTTCACGATGCACCATATCACGAAGAAGACTCACGATAAGAAAAACCGGCACTCACAATATTTTTGTCGATTTCAAAGCAGCCTTTGACATCCCGAAGCAAGTTGCTTGCAGACTTAACCAAATGATATTGGGAAAAACCACCAACTCCGTTAAGAATGTCAAGGAACCCCCAGAGATATTCTAAACCGGGTTTCAAACAAGGTAACTCCCTTTCGTGCGATTTCTTGAACTTAATGCTGGAAAAGAAAGTTCTGGCGTGTTCGGGAGAAAATTTCTCCGAAAAATGGATGGTTCTGACCGCGACGCTAATTAACGAGTATAATTAGAATTTAGAAGAAAATCGATATCAAATGTCTAGTAAAACCCCGGCTAAAGTCCCAGCTTCGTAACAATATACCAATTTTAAAAGTACGTATATAAAAGGATCATTTTTGATGAATCTGGTGTTCATCGTTAACTTTAATGGTTCACTAAATAAAAAAAATAAGATATATAAAGTCAGAATGGGGATATGCGAAAAATCTTTCTGTTTAGCAACAATCAGTTAACCTGGAAAGAGGTGCTAGGAGAAAAGAGAGATGACAAAGTCACTGCCATCAACCCAATAGGGAGCATTAATCGCCAAATCCAAACAAGTAAATTGCTTTTAAAGTTTAAATGATATAATTATCGCAATTTATGAATAAGGTCGCAGTCCAGCTGAACCAAAAACTATCAGGACCTACTTTCATTAAATACTTACGAAACAAGTAAGGAAGGCTAAGTTCGGGTGTAACCGAACGTTTATACACTCAGCTGAGATCTCTGGAGACAAAATAAGGGAAAATCGCCATGTAGGAAAATGAACATAGGGTAACCCTGGAATGTGTTTGTATGACATGGGTATCAAATGAAAGGTGTTAATGAGTATTTTAAACAGGAGTGGGCCTTAGTTCTATAGGTGGACGCCTTTTAGAGATATCGCCATAAAGGTAGAGCAGGGGTGACTCTAGAATGTGTTTGTACGATATGGGTATCAAATGAAAGGTGTTAATGAGTATTTTAAACGGGAGTGGGCCTTAGTTCTATAGGTAGACGCCTTTTCGAGATATGGCAATAAAGGTGGAGGGGTTACACTATAATGTGTTTTTACGATATGGGTATCAAACTAAAGGTATTAATGAGGGTTTTAAAAGGGAGTGGCCTTTAGTTGTATATGTTAAGGCGTTTTCGAGATATCGACCAAAATGTGGATTAGGGTAACGCAGAACATCATCTGTCGGATACCGCTAGTTTATTTATATATGTAATACCACGTAAAGTATACCTGCCATGGTTCCAAGGGCTTTTGATTTCGCCCTGCAGAACTTTTTCATTTTCTTCTACTTAATATGGTAGGTGTCACACCCATTTTACAAAGTTTTTCTAAAGTTATGTTTTAAATCAAAAAACCAGTCCAATCACCATGTTTCATTCCTTTTTTCGTATTTGGTATAGAATTATGGCATTTTTTAAATTTTTCGAATAATTCGATATCGAAAAAGTGGGCGTGGTAGGTGTCACACCCATTTTACAAAGTTTTTCTAAAGTTATGTTTTAAATCAAAAAACCAGTCCAATCACCATGTTTTATTCCTTTTTTCGTATTTGGTATAGAATTATGGCATTTTTAAAATTTTCGAATAATTCGATATCGAAAAAGTGGGCGTGGTAATATTCGGATTTCGCTCATTTTCAATACGAAAATAAATTTAGTTCATATAAGTAAGTGAACAAAGTTTCGTAAAGATACATCGGTTTTGCTCAAGTTATCGTGTTAACGGCCGAGCGGAAGGACAGAAGGTCGACTGTGTATAAAAACTGGGCGTGGCTTCAAACCGATTTCGCCCATTTTCACAGAAAACTGTTATCGTCATAGAAGCTATGCCCTTACCAAATTTCACAAGGATTGGTAAATTTTTGTTCGACTTATGGCATTAAAAGTATTCTAGATAAATTAAATGAAAAAGGGCGGAGCCACGCCTATTTTGCAATTTTCTTTTATTTTTGTATTTTGTTGCACCATATCATTACTGGAGTTGAATGTTGACATAATTTACTTATATACTGTAAAGATATTAAATTTTTTGTTAAAATTTGACTTAAAATTTTTTTTAAAAGGTGGGTGTGTTTGTTATTCGATTTTGCTAATTTTTATTTAGGACAGATATAGTAATAGGGGTAACATTCCTGCCAAATTTCATCATGATATCTTTAACCACTGCCAAATGACAGCTTATAAAACTTTTAAATTACCTTCTTTTAAAAGTGGGCGGTGCCACACCCATTGTCCAAAATTGTATTAATTTTCTCTTCTGCGTCATAAGGTCAACCCACCTACCAAGTTTCATCACTTTATCCGTCCTTGGTAATGAATTATCGCAGTTTTTCGGTTTTTCGAAATTTTCGATGAGCCCTGCTCAGCTGAGTATAAAAATTATTGGCTGGGATATAGATAAATATGTGTGTAGTACATGCGCATGAGCAATTGTGCACCGCGGTGATGTATGAAGCATGAAAGGTTGGCGAGTTTGCTCATGTGAGTCACCTTTGAAAACAATGTTCTATGGAAGGCAACAATAAATTAACATGCCGCCAGCTAACTCATATCTGAGGTCGTCGAAACGTTTACTATTTGACGCGGGTGTTAGCGATTAATCGCAATTGATGCCAATCAAGAAATTTGTATTGCTCAATTACAGTTGTAGCTCTGAGATAATAAGAATAATAATAGTAATAACAAAAACAAAAACAACAACAAAGATCAAGATTAAGATAAAGATAAAGATTAGATAAACATTAAGATTAAGATAATGGTAAAGATACAGAAAAAGATATAAACAAAGACTTGTTTCTTTGAAGATAAGATAAACATAACAAGTAAGGAAGGTTAAATTCGGGTGTAACCGAACATTACATACTCAGTTGAGAGCTATGGTGACAACATAAGGGAAAATAACCATGTAGGAAAATGAACCGAGGGTAACCCTGAAATGTGTTTGTATGACATGTGTATCAAATGAAAGGTTTTAAAGAGTATTTTATGAGGGAGTGGGCCATATTTCTATAGGTGGACGGCATTTAGGGATATCGCCATAAAGGTGGACCAGGGCTACTTTTTCATTTTATTCTACTTAATATGGTAGGTGTCACACCCATTTTACTAAGTTTTTTCTAAATTTATATTTTGCGTCAATAAACCAATCAAATTACCATGTTTCATCCCTTTTTTCGTATTTGGTATAGAATTATGGCATTTTTTTTCATTTTTCGTGATTTTCGATATCCAAAAAGTGGGCGTGATCATAGTCGGATTTCGGCAATTTTTTATACCAATACAAAGTGAGTTCAGATAAGTACGTGAACTGAGTTTAGTAAAGATATATCGACTTTTGCTCAAGTTATCGAGTTAACAGCTGAGCCGAAGGACAGACGGTCGACTGTGTATAAAAACAGGGCGTGGCTTCAACCGATTTCGCCCTATCTCACAGAAATAAGTTATCGTCCTAGAATCTAAGCCCCTACCAAATTTCACAAGGATTGGTAAATTTTTGTTCGACTTATGGCATTAAAAGTATCCTAGACAAATTAAATGAAAAAGTGCGAATCCACGCCCATTTTGAGATTTTCTTTTATTTTTGTATTTTGTTGCACTATATTATTACTGGAGTTGAATGTTGACATAATTTACTTATATAATGTAAAGATATAAACTTTTTTTTTAATTTGACTTTAAAAACAAATTTTTTTTAAAGTGGGCGGAGTCGTTCTCCGATTTTGCTAATTTTTTTAAGCATACATATAGTAATAGGAGTAACGTTCCTGCCAAATTTCATAATGACATCTTCAACGACTGCCAAATTACAGCTTGCAAAACTTCTAAATTACCTTCTTTTAAAAGTGGGCGCTGCTACGCCCATTGTCCAAAATTTTACTAATTTTCTATTCTGCGTCATAAGTTCAACTCACCTACCAAGTTTCATCACTTCATCCGTCTTAGGTAATGAATTATCGCACTTTTTCGGTTTTTCAAAATTTTCGATACCGGAAAAGTGGGCGTGGTTATAGTCCGATATCGTTCATTTTAAATGGCGATCTAAGATGAGTGCTCAGGAACCAACATACCAAATTTCATCAAGATACCTGATAATTTACTCAAGTTATCGTGTTAACGGGCAGACGAACGGGCGTACGGGCAGACGGACGGACGGACATGGCTCAATCAAATTTTTTTTCGAACCTGATGATTTTGATATATGGATGTCTATATCTATCTCGACAACCAACTTTTATCCAATCAAAGTTAATATACTCTGTGAGCTCTGCTCAACTGAGTATAAAAATGGTGTTTAAAATAAATATAAAGATAAAGATGAAATTAAAGATAAAGATAAACATAAACATAAAGATAAGGATAAAGATAAAGATAAACATAAAGATAAGGATAAAGATAAAGATAAACATAAAGATAAAAATAAAGAAAAAGATAAGTATAAAGATAAAGATAGAGATAAAGATAAAGACAAAGATAAGTAAAAAGATAAAGATAGAGATAGAGATAAGGATAAAGATAAAGATAAAGATACAGACAAAGATAAAGATAAAGATGAAGAGTAAGATAAAGGTAAAGATAGAGATTAAGATAAGGATAAAGATGAAGATAAAGGTAAATATAAAGTTAAATTAAAGATAAAGATGAAACTAGATAAAGATGTTCAGATAACGCAAAACGCTGACTGTCTCTCTTATATGCGCCAATAAAGTTTATATTTCTTAAATAGCCTTTTCCCACTAAATAGGAGTTGTAATAGCTCCATCGAGTGAATCGAGTATACAGTTCGGTGGATAAATTTTTTTAAATTTAGCATTAGCGTACCCGGCAGAATTCCGTTGCCTCTATCACCCTCTATATCATCGAAGAGACCAAAACTTCTCTACTGTTTCTTTCATTTCTCCTTATTCCTGTCCCTTCCATAGTTCCAGACCCAGTAACAATACAAAAAATGTGGAAAACAAGGTTCCGCTAGGTGGCGTGCTAATTGAGATAACTACAAATCCCTGAAAAACGAGGGGAATCTTGCGATCGATTTTCGAGTAACTTGCCGGTGAGCTAGAGACTTGAAGTTTGGGCCGTGGGTCAGAACACGGTGACAATGCAATATCTTATCAAAAAAAATTCCGCTAGGTGGCCCATGGATCGAGATATTGAGAAAACTAGTTTTGAATTGGGAATCTTGCAATCGATTTTTAAACTAACTTCCGGGATATCTAGAGACTTGAAACCTGAAATATAGTTTAAAACTCGGTGACAGTGCAATGTTTGATCAAAAATTTGAGCTATGTAACGCACAAGTCGAACTATTTAGAAGATTAGGCCATACCTTCATGGCTAGCCTCCTGAGTGTTGCAGGCGTTGTAGAATTCCACCTCTTTGAAGGCCAAACTCAATGCACGTCCTTGCATACTTTTAGGCGTATGCGACTTTCACCACGATTCTTTTAGACTTCCAGGCGTATGCGAATTCTACCACGATTTTCCGCCGTGCAAATTAAGTAGCTGACAAACGAGGTGGAATTTTCTTGTTATGGTGCGAGGTGGAATTACGTTGTTTTCGCCAGTGTTGTCAGCGAAAATTCCACAAATTCTCTTAAATCTTGCTATTTTGAACAAGCAAATAAAGATAAGAATTTTCATTTTGGAATTACTTAAATTACTAATCAAAGTTGCAATTGCCTCTTTGTAGGCAGTACTAAAAAATTTAAAATAAAAAGATGATAAAAAATTTTTAAATACTACCCTTATATAAATGGATCAAAAATTGAAGGCAATTTTTCCTTTAATACAGACATAGTCGTGTTGAATTTTGACTAAAAAACTTTAACAATAGATCTTGTAAAAGAATTTTGGGATTTAAAATTATAAAGGCAGAGTACGTGTTTAAATTTTAGATAATCAATTAGTTAATCCAAGTACATGGTTTGCCTTAAATTGGAAGATTGCGCTCCACCTTTATAGTTTTAAATCCCAAAATTCTGTTACAAAAGCTTTGCTAAAGCTTTTTAGTCAAAATTCAACAAGACTATGTCTGTATTAAAGAAAAAATGCCTTCTATTTCTTTGGTCCATTTATATAAAGGTAGTCCTTCAAATTTTGTTATCATCTTTTTATTTTATTATTGCTGACCGTATTCATTCATTGGATACGAGAAGTGTAAGTACTCAATAAATTTTCTGGTGGATTTTTAAAGTATTATTGTCTACACCGTATGCCGCTCATACGGATACTGCAGGGATTTCATCCAACCTATTTGCTTAGAATATTTTGCCAAGCAACGCTTTGAATATAGCTTCCCTATTTTAGTATGCTTTAATATCTTTATCCAAATGTCAAAAATATGTGCAATATACGTACATATAAGACCTTTAAGGCTCATAATTTTCTCCGAAAAAGTTCAAAATGGAGTCCGTGCAGAGTCGCTAATATGTGTCACATATGAGTCATATTCAGGGTGATATCATATACGGAAATAGGCCCATATCGGACGACCATCACAAGTAGCGAGTAGCATTCATATCGGAATCCCAAAGGAGCTCATAAAGAGCGTAAACGGACCAATTTCAGACTCTTTTTTGACTCGTTAATTGCTCCGCTGCTGCAATAAAAACTTTGCATAAGATGCATGTCGTATGCTGCCGAAGGCTGTCAAATACTTATATAATAGCGTTTTCTTTTCTGAAATAAATTGTTGCCTAAGTAAATGGTAAAGCCTTAAAAGAGTTACTCCTACCCCAGAAAATTTTCAAAATTTATAGTGGCTGCAAAAAACAACAATGGCTACCCCGTGTATCAGCTGATTTCCACAAACGCATTGTCAATGATAATAAAAAATTCATTAGAAATTATTTCCTTCATTTGAATTATCTTCGCTAAAAATTTGTGAAGTTTACGAAAACAAATTGTCACCATAAGCTGGTTTAGCAGAGTTGCACTGCCATACCGCCATTTTATGCAGGGTAAAAATAACGCGTTTGCGTTGCGAGCAGGCAACAATTTTCACAACAGAACGAATTACCCCGTAAAAGCGCTACATACTTTTTAGAATAGAACAAAATATATTTACAACCCCTACGCGGCGTACAAAAAGCGTAACACTTTTGTCGGAAAAGAAAACGCTATTAATATTCTCAAGCAATTGATTTGAAATTTTACAAAAATATGAATAAATTTAAAACTAACAGATTTTTAATTTTATAATTGAAAATTCTGAACGTTATTTACCACGGGTCAGTTATTGAATCAACCTCCCACAAATAGTTAGCTGTGTTTTTATACATGTATATATATATGGACTACGGACTCATTCAGTCTATGTGAGGTCCTCATGGACTGACCAGTTCAACCTAACCTAACTCATTTGCAACTGAAATGTGACTTTCAGTTTTACCTCTACTCCACTTTTATGACCGATAATTGTGTGAGCCCTACTATTCATCTCAATCGATTTAGCTACAGGTTATACACTATGACCAAGAGAGGTGCGTGTCTCCGCTATTCAGAACAACCCGTTTTTGCAGCGACTTATTTACCACTGCTGCGAGTCTTCAGTAATTACCGCTAGACAGGTCTCGCTACCATCACACCACGGAAGCCGCCTAGCTCCTCTGTGTTAACTAACAATTATTAATGTAGCCATAAAAATACTACTAAAAACTGTTAAAATATAACAGTGGCTGTTGATATTATACAGATTTCTGTGGGAAGGTAGTCATTTAAACAAAGTAGTGAGCGCCTCGAGTGTTAACTTCTTTTTAAAATTAGCTGAATCCTTTGCGTGCTATTGCCACTAGTTCGCTGTTGAATTGAACAATGAAATCAGTTCTTTTAACAGAAACATCAGTAAGATTGATTGAGCAATTGTCATTTTTGCAGAATATTGTAAACTTGAGATCAACAGATTTTCTTCTGTTGAAATGACTATACAAATTGTCCTCTTGACAAAAAACCGCGTTGAATCAACCATAATGCAATAAATTTTACTGAGTAACTGTTAATTCAAGAGCATCAAACCTGATTTGTTGATTTTACTAGCTTAATGGTGTATGTATGTTCTAACGTGTGTATTTATGTTTATAGATATGTATTTTATAAATACACATCTATGCATATTATGTTTTGGGGTTTTCCATAGTATGTATATTACCATTTGCGGATATTCTAATGTGCACGTATGAAGTTCATGCTCCTACATATCGCACACCTATATCAATAGTGAGATAACTCAAAAAATATGAAAATTTGAAGTTTTAAGTACCCCTGGCCTCCTAATTCAATGGTAGGAGGTTTTAAAGACTTCGTGTTTTGCCAAGATAATACTTTGTAATTGTACACCCCAAAGAAAGCTAATCTGGTACCAATGATTTAGTTACGAAGTTTTTTGGTCAGTGAACATGGCTCCCGATCGTGCAATTAGATCAGTGTGGTTGAGCTACGAGGTTGAGACCAAATAGGCAGGTACTCGCGATAAAAGTATATATGTGTATATAATCTCCTCGGATATATATCGCGCTAGATATTTATGATTTTGTTTACCTTCTTGCCGCCAGCATCTCAGATATTTGTCAAACACATTCGCTACTCATTCCCGAAGTACGAAAACAATCAGGAATGATACTCCTATCGAAGCTGGGGAATAAGATTATCGAGGGAGTTGTATGAATTACATCTGTTCACAAAAATACCAGAGGTCGTCCTACTAACTTACGGCCAGCGACTCGCCAATCATCAAAATTTAAAGCACCACTACTGAGCTATGTGTTTATATCGCCAAAATAATTAAGGGAGTATTCTATCAATCCCACTTGATTGGGTAAAATTTTAGAGGAGCAGACGACGCTAATAAGCCTCCAAAAATATGAGGAGAGGTGGTAAAGGACGCTTTCTGACCTCAGTATGAATAATAAGAAGGCAAAAAAATTGTGTGTCTAATAAAAGATATTCACGAAAAACCGACAACTCCGTGTTGCAACGGCGCGTACCGACAAAGATTTAGACATCAACACATTCCAGCGAATTAAAATACATCGGTTACGCTGGATATGCCATGTTATGCAAAGGAAAGATGTTGATCCGGCTAAAAAAGTATTTTTATCGGAACCCACTTTTGGCTGTAGTGGAAGAGGGTGGCCGCTAACCAAAGGTAAGCGCCAATTAGGTAAGGAACATTATAGTGAAATGCGAATTTGAGAAGTCCTTCTCCTTTAAATTTAAGGATAATTATTTCATTCGGCTTTTGGCGCAATTTGCCGTTCACAAAACTAAATTTCTATCACTCAACTGACAGCAACATGTTTGTACACGTATCAACAAAAATTGTGTTCGCTGAAAGCGCCTATTGTCAATATTGACCTTGCTGCTGTTGCCCTATTTTGGCGTAGAACGTGATGTTCTGCCATAATTGCAGCTTGAACATACCCAAATCCCAAAATGCTCTCCCCATAGGACGGCTCTCGTAGCACTCGACCTTGCGAGAACTGTTAACGTGGTAAATTATCGTGACCCATGCACCATCTGATGGAAATTTTGTTTCCTTTTATTTTGATCAATCTCCATTGTGAGTGTCCTGGGTTCAACCCCAGGGCTAAGAAACATGAAAGTTTTGAAAAAAGTATTTTTCCAATTTGAATAAAGCTTTTCCAATCGTTTTCGACCCTCGAAAGTGATTTTGCACACACTCCGAGTGTACTTCTGCCATGAAAAGTTTCTCAGCTAAAACTCATCTGCCTTGCAGATGCCGTTAGGAGTCGGCATAAAAACATATAGGTTCCATCTCGCCAATTTATTGGGAAAATTAAAAGGAATACGTCGCAAATCGGAAAGAAGCTCGGCCCTACTTCTCTTCGGAGGTAAATCGCGCCAAGTATTTATTAATTTTCTTAGCGTATTTTGTTCCAAGTATATGGTATCAAGTTTCTAGCTCAAGGAGAAATTACTTTAAAAACAAATCGCATAATTCCAGACGCTCTAAAAGGCAGGGGCTGAAACTGTTATTCCTTTTATATTATAAGTCTTGCAAAATTATTATTTTCGGATTTTATTTTTTGGGTCCGATAGAACTAGTTAAACTCGGACTTTTAGTAGTAAAAGTCCGGAAATACAAGGTTTAAATCCGGACTTTTATTTTTTAAGGCCAAAATAAAAGTCCCACTTGATAACTAAGAAACGGCTTATCCGAAATAATAATTCAGATAAGCCGTTCTTAGTTATCAAGCGGGACTTTTATTTTGGCCTTAAAAAATAAAAGTCCGGATTTAACTTTATTTCCGGACTTTATTTTTAAAAGTCCGAGTTTAACTTGTTCTACCGGACTCAGAAAATAAAAAATACAGATTTACTTTTATATGTGGGCTTTTATGGAAAAAGTTCGAAAAATAAAAAGGATGCATGATTCGACATGATATTGCTATAGACCTGGGAACTCAAACATTTTCACACGTGTAGGAAATTGTTTGACGAGGGCTGTTTTTCGACTCGATAAATAAATATATATTTTACGTCCCTGCTACAGGGAGTTTCAAAGATAATATCGATACATATCTAGCGAAAGCAGTACCCTCGCGCGTCTAAACGGAGGTAATGAAATTAATTGCTGAATATCTATAGAGTAAAGTAGATTATGGATCTTTAATAGAACAAATATAAGCATACTCAAAGTTTCAGAGGCCGGGCTCACCGGAAAGCACTTAAAAATGAGATCTCGAACTTAAATTCAGATAAACTTTTTAAATACCACGAGCTCCGCATAAAGCGATTTTCATAGGTTTCACAAGTTATTTAAGTAGGGAATCAGGTACTTACACAGGGAAGTTATAAAAACTCCTACTAAGTATCCGTTGTAAATCCATCTAAGATTTGTGTTGAGAGATATACAAAATTTATTTACTTGTTTCATAGACTTGTTGACGAGCACAGTCTTATCCTGACTCACATACATATGATCAGCTCAGGATTCGTGCATAATACATCCAAACATTGAACTATATAATAGACCTATTTAATCTTCAAAAATTTTAATCTTCGCTGCCTCGGTCTTCCACTTTAATATTAGCTGCTCGACTGCTACATCACCTATTTCTCCCGACGCTGTGCTTGCCTGTCGTTCGATCCACATATCTATGTCTCTTAACACTTCTTCCATGTTTATCAAAATAATTTCCATATGACTTGTCTGAACGTACCTATACGGTTGTTCGTGAGAAGACGGACACCTTCCACGGTCTCTATAACTCACTAATGACACACCGCCCACCTCCCCACCTCCTTTTCTGTCTATCCAAGTGTATCAACCGCTCTCCATAGGCGATTGCACACTTGAGACACTGTACACACTATCACTCATCTGCCGCTCTGTTGCACAGTTACATCCCGTCTCGAGATATCACGTATTATTCCAGCCCTGGTCAAAAATTGAAATTGCCCCTGCAGTGGTCGTGCACATAGCACCGGTGATCGTGTCAGTTCCCAGGTCTATAAGGCAATATCAGGTCGAATCATGCATCATATGCTACCTAACTCACCCATCCCCGACCCCCCCCGTATTACTTTTTCACCATTCGATATATTATTTTTGCTCACATTATAAAAGATTCAACCCAACCCAAGTGGAGTACAGCCCCGAGTTGCAAGAACCACAGCCACATAGCGTAGGAGAAGCCGGTAAAGAAAAACGGAGCACGTGAGTCACAGAGGTAGAACAAGTAAACTCGGACTTTTAAAAATAAAAGTCCCGGGAAATAAAAGTTAAATCCGGACTTTTATTTTTAAGGCCAAAATAAAAGTCCCGCTTGAAACTAAGAAACGGCTTATCTGAATTAAAAAAAAATTATTTCGGAAAGCGTTCTTAGTTATCAAAGTGGGACTTTTATTTTGGCTTAAAAAATAAAAGTCCGGATTTAAACCTTATTTCCGGCTTTTACTACTAAAAGTCCGAGTTTAACTAGTTCTATCGGACCCAAAATAAAAATCCGAAAATATAATAATTTTGCAAGACTTATAATATAAAAGGAATAACAGTTTCAGCCCCTGCCTTTTTTAGAGCGTCTGGAATTATGCGATTTGTTTTAAAAGAATTTCTCCTTGAGCTAGAAACTTCGATACCATATACTGGAACAAAATACGCTAAGAACAATTAATAATACTGGCGCCGGTTTACCTCCGAAGAGGATAGCGGACAGGCCCCTTCTTTCCGATTGCGACGTATTCCTTTAATTTTCCAGTAAATTGGCGATGATGGAACCTATATGTTTACATGCCAGCACTCATAACGCATCTGCAAGGCAGTGAGTTTTAGCTGAGAACTTTTCATGCAGAAGTGATCACTCGGAGTGTAGTGCAAAATCACTTTCGTCCGATCACGAACCGAAAACGATTGAAAAGCTTGATTCAAATTGAAATCTTTTTCAAACCTTTCATGTTTCTTAGCCCTGGTTGAACCCAGGACACTCACATGAGATGATCAAAATAAAAGGAAACAAAATTTCATTAGATGGTGCAGGGTCAACGATAATTTTACCACGTTAACAGTTCTCGCAAGGTCGAGTGCTACGAGAGCCGTCCCTATGGGAGAGCATTTTGGGATTTTGGGTATGTCAAAGCTGCAATATGGCAGAACATCACGTCTACGCCAAAATAGGGGCAACAGCAGCAAGGTCAATATTGACAATAGCGCTTTCCAGCGAACACATTTTTGTTGATACGGTACAAACATGTTGCTGTCAGTTGAGTGATAGAAATTTAGTTTTGTGAACGGCAAATTGCGCCAAAAAGCCGAATGAAATAATTATCCTTAATTTAAAAGGAGAAGGACTTCTCAAAATTCGCATTTCAACTATAATGTCCTTACCTAATTGGCGCTTAACTTTGGTTAGCGGCCACCCTCTTCCACTACAGCCAAAAGTGGGTTCACGATGAAAAATACTTTTTTAGCCGGATCAACATCTTTCCTTTGCATAACATGGCATATCTCAGCGTAACCGATGTATTTTAATTCGCTGGAATGTGTTGATGTCTAAATCTTGTCGGTACGCGCCGTTGCAACACGGAGTTGTCGGTTTTTCGTGAATATCTTTTATTAGACACACAATTTTTTGCCTTCTTATTATTCATACTGAGGTCAGAAAGCGTCCTTTACCACCCTCCTCATATTTTTGGAGGCTTATTAGCGTCGTCTGCTCCTCTAAAATTTTACCCAATCAAGTGGGATTGATAGAATACTCCCTTAATTATTTGGCGATATAAACACATAGCTCAGTAGTGGTGCTTTAAATTTTGATGATTGGCGAGTCGCTGGCCGTAAGTTAGTAGGACGACCTCTGGTATTTTTGTGAACAGATGTAATTCATACAACTCCCTCGATAATCTTATTCCCCAGCTTCGATAGGAGTATCATTCCTGATTGTTTTCGTACTTCGGGAATGAGTAGCGAATGTGTTTGACAAATATCTGAGATGCTGGCGGCAAGAAGGTAAACAAAATCATAAATATCTAGCGCGATATATATCCGAGGGAGATTATATACACATATATACTTTTATCGCGAGTACCTGCCTATTTGGTCTCAACCTCGTAGCTCAACCCACACTGATCTAATTGCACGATCGGGAGCCATGTTCACTGACCAAAAAACTTCGTAACTAAATCATTGGTACCAGATTAGCTTTCTTTGGGGTGTACAATTACAAAGTATTATCTGGCAAAACACGAAGTCTTTAAAACCTCCTACCATTGAATTAGGAGGCCAGGGGTACTTAAAACTTCAAATTTTCATATTTTGTGAGTTATCTCACTATTGATATAGGTGTGCGATATGTAGGAGCATGAACTTCATACGTGCCACATTAGAATATCCGCAAATGGTAATATACATACTATGGAAAACCCCAAAACATAATATGCATAGTGTGTATTTATAAATACACATCTATAAACATAAATACACACGTTAGAACCATACATACACCATGAAGCTAGTAAAATCAACAAATCAGGTTTGATGCTCTTGAATTAAACAGTACTCAGTAAATTTATTGCATTATGGTTGATTCAACGCGCGTTGTTTTGTCAAGAGGACAAATTTGTATAGTCATTTCAACAGAAGAAAAATCTGTTGATTCTCAAGTTTACAATATTCTGCCAAAAATGACAATTGCTCAATCAATCTTACTGATGTTTCTGTTAAAAGAACTGATTTCATTGTTCATTCACAGCGAACTAGTGGCATAGCACGCAAAGGATCAGCTAATTTTAAAAGAAGTTAACACTCGAGGCGCTCACTACTTTGTTAAATGACTACCTTCCCACAGAATCTGTATAATATCAACAGCCACTGTTATATTTTAACAGTTTTTAGTAGTATTTTATGGCTACATTAATAATTGTTAGTTAACACAGAGGAGCTAGGCGGCTTCCGTGGTGTGATGGTAGCGAGACTGTCTAGCGGTTAATTTACTGAAGACTCGCAGCAGTGGTAAATAAGTCGCTGCAAAAACGGTTGTTCTGAATAGCGGAGACACGCACCTCTCTTGGTCATAGTGTATAACCTGTAGCTAAATCGATTGAGATGAATAGTAGGCTCACACAATTATCGGTCATAAAAGTGGAGTAGAGGTAAACTGAAAGTCACATTCAGTTGCAAATGAGTTAGGTTAGGTTGAACTGGTCAGTCCATGAGGACCTCACATAGACTGAATGAGTCCGTAGTCCATATATATATACATGTATAAAAACACAGCTAACTATTTGTGGGAGGTTGATTCAATAACTGACCCGTGGTAAATAACGTTCAGAATTTTCAATTATAAAATTAAAAATCTGTTAGTTTTAAATTTATTCATATTTTTGTAAAATTTCAAATCAATTGCTTGAGAATATTAATAGCGTTTTCTTTTCCGACAAAAGTGTTACGCTTTTTGTACGCCGCGTAGGGGTTGTAAATATATTTTGTTCTATTCTAAAAAGTATGTAGCGCTTTTACGGGGTAATTCGTTCTGTTGTGAAAAATGTTGCCTGCTCGCAACGCAAACGCGTTATTTTTACCCTGCATAAAATGGCGGTATGGCAGTGCAACTCTGCTAAACCAGCTTATGGTGACAATTTGTTTTCGTAACTTCACAAATTTTTAGCGAAGATAATTCAAATGAAGGAAATAATTTCTAATGAATTTTTATTATCATTGACAATGCGTTTGTGGAAATCAGCTGATACACGGGGTAGCCATTGTTGTTTTTTGCAGCCACTATAAATTTTGAAAATTTTCTGGGGTAGGAGTAACTCTTTTAAGGCTTTACCATTTACTTAGGCAACAATTTATTCAGAAAAGAAAACGCTATTATATAAGTATTTGACAGCCTTCGGCAGCAATACGACATGCATCTTATGCAAAGTTTTATTGCAGCAGCGGAGCAATTAACGAGTCAAAAAAGAGTCTGAAATTGGTCCGTTTACGCTCTTTATGAGCTCCTTTGGGATTCCGATATGAATGCTACTCGCTACTTGTGATGGTCGTCCGATATGGGGCCTATTTCCGTATATGATATCACCCTGAATATGACTCATATGTGACACATATTAGCGACTCTGCACGGACTCCATTTTGAACTTTTTCGGAGAAAATTATGAGCCTTAAAGGTCTTATATGTACGTATATTGCACATATTTTTGACATTTGGATAAAGATATTAAAGCATACTAAAATAGGGAAGCATATTCAAAGCGTTGCTTGGCAAAATATTCTAAGCAAATAGGTTGGATGAAATCCCTGCAGTATCCGTATGAGCGGCATACGGTGTAGACAATAATACTTTAAAATCCACCAGAAAATTTATTGAGTACTTACACTTCTCGTATCCAATGAATGAATACGGTCAGCAATAATAAAATAAAAAGATGATAACAAAATTTGAAGGACTACCTTTATATAAATGGACCAAAGAAATAGAAGGCATTTTTTCTTTAATACAGACATAGTCTTGTTGAATTTTGACTAAAAAGCTTTAGCAAAGCTTTTGTAACAGAATTTTGGATTTAAAACTATAAAGGTGGAGCGCAATCTTCCAATTTAAGGCAAACCATGTACTTGGGATTAACTAATTGATTATCTAAAATTTAAACACGTACTCTGCCTTTATAATTTTAAATCCCAAAATTCTTTTACAAGATCTATTGTTAAAGTTTTTTAGTCAAAATTCAACACGACTATGTCTGTATTAAAGGAAAAATTGCCTTCAATTTTTTGATCCATTTATATAAGGGTAGTATTTAAAAATTTTTTATCATCTTTTTATTTTAAATTTTTTAGTACTGCCTACAAAGAGGCAATTGCAACTTTGATTAGTAATTTAAGTAATTCCAAAATGAAAATTCTTATCTTTATTTGCTTGTTCAAAATAGCAAGATTTAAGAGAATTTGTGGAATTTTCGCTGACAACACTGGCGGAAAACAACGTAATTCCACCTCGCACCATAACAAGAAAATTCCACCTCGTTTGTCAGCTACTTAATTTGCACGGCGGAAAATCGTGGTAGAATTCGCATACGCCTGGAAGTCTAAAAGAATCGTGGTGAAAGTCGCATACGCCTAAAAGTATGCAAGGACGTGCATTGAGTTGGCCTTCAAAGAGGTGGAATTCTACAACGCCTGCAACACTCAGGAGGCTAGCCATGAAGGTATGGCCTAATCTTCTAAATAGTTCGACTTGTGCGTTACATAGCTCAAATTTTTGATCAAACATTGCACTGTCACCGAGTTTTAAACTATATTTCAGGTTTCAAGTCTCTAGATATCCCGGAAGTTAGTTAAAAATCGATTGCAAGATTCCCAATTCAAAACTAGTTTTCTCAATATCTCGATCCATGGGCCACCTAGCGGAATTTTTTTGATAAGATATTGCATTGTCACCGTGTTCTGACCCACGGCCCAAACTTCAAGTCTCTAGCTCACCGGCAAGTTACTCGAAAATCGATCGCAAGATTCCCCTCGTTTTTCAGGGATTTGTAGTTATCTCAATTAGCACGCCACCTAGCGGAACCTTGTTTTCCACATTTTTTGTATTGTTACTGGGTCTGGAACTATGGAAGGGACAGGAATAAGGAGAAATGAAAGAAACAGTAGAGAAGTTTTGGTCTCTTCGATGATATAGAGGGTGATAGAGGCAACGGAATTCTGCCGGGTACGCTAATGCTAAATTTAAAAAAATTTATCCACCGAACTGTATACTCGATTCACTCGATGGAGCTATTACAACTCCTATTTAGTGGGAAAAGGCTATTTAAGAAATATAAACTTTATTGGCGCATATAAGAGAGACAGTCAGCGTTTTGCGTTATCTGAACATCTTTATCTAGTTTCATCTTTATCTTTAATTTAACTTTATATTTACCTTTATCTTCATCTTTATCCTTATCTTAATCTCTATCTTTACCTTTATCTTACTCTTCATCTTTATCTTTATCTTTGTCTGTATCTTTATCTTTATCTTTATCCTTATCTCTATCTCTATCTTTATCTTTTTACTTATCTTTGTCTTTATCTTTATCTCTATCTTTATCTTTATACTTATCTTTTTCTTTATCTTTATCTTATGTTTATCTTTATCTTTATCTTATCTTTATGTTTATCTTTATCTTTATCCTTATCTTTATGTTTATGTTTATCTTTATCTTTAATTCATCTTTATCTTTATATTTATTTTAAACACCATTTTTATACTCAGTTGAGCAGAGCTCACAGAGTATATTAACTTTGATTGGATAAAAGTTGGTTGTCGAGATAGATATAGACATCCATATATCAAAATCATCAGGTTCGAAAAAAAATTTGATTGAGCCATGTCCGTCCGTCCGTCTGCCCGTACGCCCGTTCGTCTGCCCGTTAACACGATAACTTGAGTAAATTATCAGGTATCTTGATGAAATTTGGTATGTTGGTTCCTGAGCACTCATCTTAGATCGCCATTTAAAATGAACGATATCGGACTATAACCACGCCCACTTTTCCGGTATCGAAAATTTTGAAAAACCGAAAAAGTGCGATAATTCATTACCTAAGACGGATGAAGTGATGAAACTTGGTAGGTGAGTTGAACTTATGACGCAGAATAGAAAATTAGTAAAATTTTGGACAATGGGCGTGGCAGCGCCCACTTTTAAAAGAAGGTAATTTAGAAGTTTTGCAAGCTGTAATTTGGCAGTCGTTGAAGATGTCATTATGAAATTTGGCAGGAACGTTACTCCTATTACTATATGTATGCTTAAAAAAATTAGCAAAATCGGAGAACGACTCCGCCCACTTTAAAAAAAATTTGTTTTTAAAGTCAAATTAAAAAAAAAGTTTATATCTTTACATTATATAAGTAAATTATGTCAACATTCAACTCCAGTAATAATATAGTGCAACAAAATACAAAAATAAAGAAATCTCAAAATGGGCGTGGATTCGCACTTTTTCATTTAATTTGTCTAGGATACTTTTAATGCCATAAGTCGAACAAAAATTTACCAATCCTTGTGAAATTTGGTAGGGGCTTAGATTCTAGGACGATAACTTATTTCTGTGAGATAGGGCGAAATCGGTTGAAGCCACGCCCTGTTTTTATACACAGTCGACCGTCTGTCCTTCGGCTCAGCTGTTAACTCGATAACTTGAGCAAAAGTCGATATATCTTTACTAAACTCAGTTCACGTACTTATCTGAACTCACTTTGTATTGGTATAAAAATTGCCGAAATCCGACTATGATCACGCCCACTTTTTGGATATCGAAAATCACGAAAAATGAAAAAAAATGCCATAATTCTATACCAAATACGAAAAAAGGGATGAAACATGGTAATTTGATTGGTTTATTGACGCAAAATATAAATTTAGAAAAAACTTAGTAAAATGGGTGTGACACCTACCATATTAAGTAGAATAAAATGAAAAAGTAGCCCTGGTCCACCTTTATGGCGATATCCCTAAATGCCGTCCACCTATAGAAATATGGCCCACTCCCTCATAAAATACTCTTTAAAACCTTTCATTTGATACACATGTCATACAAACACATTTCAGGGTTACCCTCGGTTCATTTTCCTACATGGTTATTTTCCCTTATGTTGTCACCATAGCTCTCAACTGAGTATGTAATGTTCGGTTACACCCGAATTTAACCTTCCTTACTTGTTATGTTTATCTTTATCTTCAAAGAAACAAGTCTTTGTTTATATCTTTTTCTGTATCTTTACCATTATCTTAATCTAATGTTTATCTAATCTTTATCTTTATCTTAATCTTGATCTTTGTTGTTG
Source organism: Eurosta solidaginis (assembly GCA_029619165.1). Taxonomy (NCBI): domain Eukaryota; kingdom Metazoa; phylum Arthropoda; class Insecta; order Diptera; family Tephritidae; genus Eurosta; species Eurosta solidaginis. The sequence goes on from JARSSU010018949.1 coordinate 40,329, forward strand.
TTTTGTTTTTGTTATTACTATTATTATTCTTATTATCTCAGAGCTACAACTGTAATTGAGCAATACAAATTTCTTGATTGGCATCAATTGGCGATTATCGCTAACACCCGCGTCAAATAGTAAACGTTTCGACGACCTCAGATATGAGTTAGCTGGCGGCATGTTAATTTATTGTTGCCTTCCATAGAACATTGTTTTCAAAGGTGACTCACATGAGCAAACTCGCCAACCTTTCATGCTTCATACATCACCGCGGTGCACAATTGCTCATGCGCATGTACTACACACATATTTATCTATATCCCAGCCAATAATTTTTATACTCAGCTGAGCAGGGCTCATCGAAAATTTCGAAAAAACCGAAAAACTGCGATAATTCATTACCAAGGACGGATAAAGTGATGAAACTTGGTAGGTGGGTTGACCTTATGACGCAGAAGAGAAAATTAATACAATTTTGGACAATGGGTGTGGCACCGCCCACTTTTAAAAGAAGGTAATTTAAAAGTTTTATAAGCTGTCATTGGCAGTGGTTAAAGATATCATGATGAAATTTGGCAGGAATGTTACCCCTATTACTATATCTGTCCTAAATAAAAATTAGCAAAATCGAATAACAAACACACCCACCTTTTAAAAAAAATTTTAAGTCAAATTTTAACAAAAAATTTAATATCTTTACAGTATATAAGTAAATTATGTCAACATTCAACTCCAGTAATGATATGGTGCAACAAAATACAAAAATAAAAGAAAATTGCAAAATAGGCGTGGCTCCGCCCTTTTTCATTTAATTTATCTAGAATACTTTTAATGCCATAAGTCGAACAAAAATTTACCAATCCTTGTGAAATTTGGTAAGGGCATAGCTTCTATGACGATAACAGTTTTCTGTGAAAATGGGCGAAATCGGTTTGAAGCCACGCCCAGTTTTTATACACAGTCGACCTTCTGTCCTTCCGCTCGGCCGTTAACACGATAACTTGAGCAAAAACCGATGTATCTTTACGAAACTTTGTTCACTTACTTATATGAACTAAATTTATTTTCGTATTGAAAATGAGCGAAATCCGAATATTACCACGCCCACTTTTTCGATATCGAATTATTCGAAAAATTTTAAAAAATGCCATAATTCTATACCAAATACGAAAAAAGGAATAAAACATGGTGATTGGACTGGTTTTTTGATTTAAAACATAACTTTAGAAAAACTTTGTAAAATGGGTGTGACACCTACCACGCCCACTTTTTCGATATCGAATTATTCGAAAAATTTAAAAAATGCCATAATTCTATACCAAATACGAAAAAAGGAATGAAACATGGTGATTGGACTGGTTTTTTGATTTAAAACATAACTTTAGAAAAACTTTGTAAAATGGGTGTGACACCTACCATATTAAGTAGAAGAAAATGAAAAAGTTCTGCAGGGCGAAATCAAAAGCCCTTGGAACCATGGCAGGTATACTTTACGTGGTATTACATATATAAATAAACTAGCGGTATCCGACAGATGATGTTCTGCGTTACCCTAATCCACATTTTGGTCGATATCTCGAAAACGCCTTACACATATACAACTAAAGGCCACTCCCTTTTAAAACCCTCATTAATACCTTTAGTTTGATACCCATATCGTAAAAACACATTATAGTGTAACCCCTCCACCTTTATTGCCATATCTCGAAAAGGCGTCTACCTATAGAACTAAGGCCCACTCCCGTTTAAAATACTCATTAACACCTTTCATTTGATACCCATATCGTACAAACACATTCTAGAGTCACCCCTGCTCTACCTTTATGGCGATATCTCTAAAAGGCGTCCACCTATAGAACTAAGGCCCACTCCTGTTTAAAATACTCATTAACACCTTTCATTTGATACCCATGTCATACAAACACATTCCAGGGTTACCCTATGTTCATTTTCCTACATGGCGATTTTCCCTTATTTTGTCTCCAGAGATCTCAGCTGAGTGTATAACGTTCGGTTACACCCGAACTTAGCCTTCCTTACTTGTTTCGTAAGTATTTAATGAAAGTAGGTCCTGATAGTTTTGGTTCAGCTGGACTGCGACCTTATTCATAAATTGCGATAATTATATCATTTAAACTTTAAAAGCAATTTACTTGTTTGGATTTGGCGATTAATGCTCCCTATTGGGTTGATGGCAGTGACTTTGTCATCTCTCTTTTCTCCTAGCACCTCTTTCCAGGTTAACTGATTGTTGCTAAACAGAAAGATTTTTCGCATATCCCCATTCTGACTTTATATATCTTATTTTTTTTATTTAGTGAACCATTAAAGTTAACGATGAACACCAGATTCATCAAAAATGATCCTTTTATATACGTACTTTTAAAATTGGTATATTGTTACGAAGCTGGGACTTTAGCCGGGGTTTTACTAGACATTTGATATCGATTTTTCTTCTAAATTCTAATTATACTCGTTAATTAGCGTCGCGGTCAGAACCATCCATTTTTCGGAGAAATTTTCTCCCGAACACGCCAGAACTTTCTTTTCCAGCATTAAGTTCAAGAAATCGCACGAAAGGGAGTTACCTTGTTTGAAACCCGGTTTAGAATATCTCTGGGGGTTCCTTGACATTCTTAACGGAGTTGGTGGTTTTTCCCAATATCATTTGGTTAAGTCTGCAAGCAACTTGCTTCGGGATGTCAAAGGCTGCTTTGAAATCGACAAAAATATTGTGAGTGCCGGTTTTCTTATCGTGAGTCTTCTTCGTGATATGGTGCATCGTGAAGATCTGCTCGATAGTAGGTTTATCAAGTCTGCAGCCGCAATAATAGGGTCCAATCAGACAGAAACTTAACGCAATATTAAGCAGGCTGATTTCGTGGTATTAAGCGCGGGTTGCAGATTGGACAGGGCACAAATAAGTTTCAATCTGAAGGCATACGCCCCTCCGACCAAATTTTACATGTTAAACAACTCCGCGAGTAGTCCATCGTTACCCAGAGTGAAGCTTCGATATGTAAAAATTAAACAAAAGTGAGGATAGAACGCCACCCTAGGGCACCCATTCTTTAGATCCTCATGGTTTTGATGCGTTAAGCGCGTTGACGAGCCTTCCTCATAGTCTGGTGTTGAAACATGTTTTCCTCCATCGGCGATTAGAGTATCGACATCCTCCACAACTCAAGCACGATCTGTAAGTCAATTTCCAGACTGTCATTATTTCAGTATATTGAAGTCTATATTAACCGCTATTCGCTTATGCCTTTTACAAGCTACCGTTATGCAGACAAAATGAATATACTTTATAAGCGTTAATTACGATAGTATAAAAAATGAAGGCAAATGACCAGAGCCAAACATATTGTAACAATTTTAGAGAAACTCCGCTTATTTGAAACCTTCTACTAACGTTCGTATCGCTAAACTGTTGAATAAATAACTCCAATATTCAATAATGCAAAATGGGCTTTATTAGAGTACTTCACAATAACACTTACACTTCGCAACCAATAGCGTGCTTAAATCCAACTAATTGCCCATGCCGCAGCTGGTGCTGCTTTTATACTCTTTGGTTTCCTCGTCGGCATACTTCTAGGCGTTTCTCCTTCTAGAATTTACCACTTGTTTACCAGCTATAAACTCACCAGCTATAAACTACAGATGTACGTTTATAGCTTCTTATATGCGAGTGTATATATGAGTGATACTTCGACCAATGATTGCATACTTTTGTGAGCATCTCAGATATATGCATGTGTTTGTGCATATCTCTCCGCTTCTTGCATGTACATATGTGTAGACATAATTATTGATTTGTTTATGTAGATACAAGTGACTGCTTAGTATCGGCTTACAGATGATAGTATGCCTTAGTGTTGCTAATATTCGTCACAATATGATTAGCCGATGACGTGTTAGAGAAAAATTTCGTTTATCTAAAATCTCGGTGGGTAATATATTCAAATATTCGTACGGAAATATCTTTGGACAAATTCAAATTGGTCAAAAAAATATTTGACAAAAACAACAAAACCAAAAAAAAGGCAATAATATTCATACAAATTAATTTGAAAGTTGCCCAAGGGGGCAAAGGTCAAGAATGTCTGACGTGTGCCAGTACGAGTATTTATGAATACGCACACAATCCCTGAGTTATGCACATATTTAATATAAATAAATATTAACATACAAATACTCGTATCCGTACTACATACATACACTAAAAAAATATTTGTTAGACCGGCACATTCCTGACATATTTGTGACGCTGAGTCACACGATAATAAAGTGACTGTGAACGTCAAAGGTAAAGGTAAATGAAGATAGAGTGGCAATGAAGAATGTTTCAAACAAGAAATACGCAAGATATAATGGAAAGAAATTCTCTAGAAAATGTGGTAAAACGATTTGGGAGATACAAAGATGTGTCAGCAAGGCAACGCAAATTGACCACACGCGTGATTAGTGAGAGTTTTGCTGCACATATTTTATCCATGAGACAGGCTTCCAAAGTATATGTGAGTAATGAACTCAAAAAATATTTGAAAACGAAATACATATAATATGCATTTGCTTGGTTGACCAATAAACGAATAGAATAGCATCAAAAAATTTTAAAATTTCATAAGCCGTATACTTTTTGGCACGCGAAGCTTCATATCAACTCTGGCATTCTCGATCAGTGCAAAATAAGTAACCGATCCTTATGGCATGGTTCACAGCAGAAATCGTGGCAGCTTCGGTGGGGTAACTCGCAAGGCATACTCGCTTTAAGGACTCACTGCAGTTTGTAGCGTCTGTTCAGCAAGAGATGCGACTGAAATAAATATTAAATACTTCACCCAATTTCAATTTTCTGATTCCAACAATATTAAATGTTTTAAGTTCTATTTATGTTCATTAGCATCGACCTTAACGCCAGTTTCGGTCTAGGAACGAGGAATTTGTTCTTAAATCAGAAAATTTAATAACCCACAAACCTTCGTTAATTTACTCCGTCGCGGCTCGAAATATGACCATCTCTAGTAGCAGCACCGCAGATTAAAAAATAACCGAGGTGGTAAATCGTCTTCACATCAAAAAAATAGTTAATAATTTTAAATAAATTATCACGAAATATCCCTCTATAAATAGGAACAACTTTTTACAGCGCCGTGTTGTCCCTCTGCCGCTCGGTGTGACACCCACCAGACTGTAACGCCGTGCCACCTGGTTGCTACATTCCTCAATGGAGAGCAATTCTGTAAAAATCAATGGACTGCCGAAAGGCATGTTAACCGAAGTAGAGAGCTTATTTGAGTCATCAATAAAGCGCTAGTAAGTTAGTTGCTAACTAGCTAAGGGAAGAATGAAGTGAAAATGGCAATACACCAGCTCAGAATAAGAAAAGCGCCGGGAAATGACAGACTATAGCTGCTCAAGCATGTTTGAAGAGTTGGTAAAAAGATGTATCAGCGCGCTCTCGCTCAGTGTAAGTGCTCTTGCGTTAACAGTATCCTTCACTACAGTTTTCTAGAGATAGCGTATGCAGCTGACAACCATACCATTGACACACCCCTCTAAGTTCTGCCTTCTCTCGATGGGATTAAGACTCGAAAAAAGTCAGTCATGCGGTGAACGAGGACAACACGAAATACAGGCTGTTTATAAGAACCAGCGAAAACAATGGCAGCCATGGAAATAAATCGGATAATCCCAATTGTCAAAGAAGGCTTCTTTGGGCTGCGTAAGGCAATTGGAAAGTTAGTTTTTCTCCCGATGAATAAGAGTCAGTTGTCGAGAGTTAATGGGATGATTCTTTTTCGAGAGTAAAGTTGTGTGCGATAAGAAATATACCACCGCGATTTTACAAACGAAATTTCTACGTTTTCGCTTGCAAATTCATGTGGCGGCTTTTTGATAAAGAAGTCATATTTAGTTCCCAGTCCGCTTCCAGCGTTCTTTTCTGTTGACGCACGGAGTACCACTCATGTTCACATTCCCACCTGAATAGTGGTTGATGTAGGAAAGGCAGAGAGAGCATTTTGTGTTTCAATTAGTGGATACAAAAACATATAAGCAATGTTCATTTCCTCAAGCAAGATACCTTCTGTAACAACTGATGCAAGTTTTTAGCTTATGGCGTTTTCGTACCCAAAGTATACGTAAATTTAGAAAACAAAAATGGCAAGTGCAACTGCAATTGTGGCACATTTTTCTCCTGGAAAATAAGCGAACGCCACTATTGCTAGAAAAAATGGCTTTGTTTACTTTATGTTGCCAAGACGATTCTTCCAAATAAATCTATTTTAGCCGTCTTCACTTTCTTGCCACATATCCATAGGTACATACATAAACAATAGGCGCGCCTACCTCAACAGTGATGGCTAATAAAATGTGTACATATGTCAAACAAATTTTGAGCGCTGTTTGATGTTGAGGTTTCATGTTGTAACAAATGCATTGCAACCAACAAGCGGAGAGCGTGACTTAAAAAGCCGGTAAGTGAGTCAAAAGCAACAGAGCCTCCATCAAAAGATGGAGCGGAGAGTGACGCTTGAAGCGCATGATGAAGAGAATTAGATTTTGGTTTATTTGTTTGTTTTCGATGCGATACGTAGGCTAGTTGCTTTGCTTAAGCTTGACTTTTGTGGTTTGCTTTTGATTTTTGTTGCCGTCGTTTGTTGCATTATCTTTGCATGTTCTGTTTCTTTTTACTCTTTACATCTTTCTGGGCTACTGATATATGCGTTGAGCTTGCGCACGCTGAGACATTGAGACTTGAACTTGTCAACAGCGCGTGGCTTAATTTCCGTTTTTTATTGTTGTAAAAAAATCGTATGGTTTGATCTCACAATATATGCATATTTGACTGAAATATATACTTAGAAACGAATGTATAACGTAGATATGTTTGCCTCAATTTGATAGCGCGTTGTCTCAAATTACTGTCGCGCATCTACCAGCGCATAGCTTCGTGCTATGGATATTCAAATTCGCGTTTGTTTGCTGACGTGTTCGCTGCCGCGCACCGCTTGCCGCTTCACAGGTGGGCGTTGCATTGGCGCTCAACTGCTATTTGGTACTCTTTATTTCTTTTGTTTTATATGTTTTGTTGTACACATTAATTTTAGTAATGCATGCTTGCATGGATATATATAAGTCGTTAAGTGAGTAAGTGAGTAACTCTGTACTATATGATGTTGTTAGCGAACATGCTCGCGCGCGCGTTCGATTACCTTAGCGATTGCCGTGACAAGTTAGTTTGTTGCGAGATTTCAAGCGCTTCAGTTAGGTTGGCTCTTGGTGTTGTCGCTGCAAAAGCCAAGCTTGTAAATTTTTGTGATTATTATTTTTATTTATATTTCCGGCTGGAAAAAAATTCAGTGAAATATATTTCGGAAAACTTCAAGAAACTAGTTTTTTTAACCGCGTATATGTATTTTACATACATATATCCTGGCAATATTCGAAATCTCGGATTAAAACTTACTATGCGCAAAAGTATGAACGGCAATCCGTGAAAAGTTGAAACACAATATCACACGACCAGTAAACGTTAAACAAATAATTTTTTTTAAGGAAATTGGTTAAATCCAAAATTTCGGTACATGTAATTTTAAAAATATACGAAAATAAGAATAACTGTCTAAATTTATGTACACGTGTACATATACATAAAAATAATTATAAATTAAAAATATAAGAATAAACAAAATTACTGAAAATATGCATTAAATAAAAACCAACTAAGGATAAGTTAAAATATTTAACAAACCTAGTAGAATAAAAACAAAAAAATAAATTTTAATATCGACAAATTATATTATTCAGTATTAAAAAATAGTGTTTATTATAAAAAAAACTATTCTTTTAGTATAACACAAATATACCTACTTAAAATTATTAATAAATCGATAGTGTAAATATAATATTGAGAAATAATCCATTTAAATTGGAGGCGAACAAATGATCATAAAGTTTAAGCTTTAAATATGTACATAACAATTTTGAGAAAAAATATTTCCATTTAAATGGTAATAGATAAATAGATATACCGTTGATTAAAAACCAAATTTTTTCACTAAAAAGTTTTATTTAAAAAGAAAATATATTTAAAGTTCTTGGAATTCTGCAAATCAAACCTGAAGTATAAATTAGTGAAGAATTAAAAAAAGTTTAGCCATTCAGTAGAACGCTAAAATAAAACCGTTAGATAAATAAAAATTACCTTATAACTACCGCATTAATAAAAGTATGTATGTCTATAGCGCACTCATAAGATAAGTAGTAAACAAGCTCACCTTATTTATTGATCATAATTCATTACACATTATAACAAAATTAGAACTGTTTCTTGCAACAGACTAACGGTATTCTACAAAAAACCCTGAACATACTTATAGACCAGCACTTCTGAGTTTTTGGTGACAAGCGGTGTTTGATATATTGTAAAAATACTCGAAGAGGTAGAAGTTGTGTGTCCTAGAAAATATTTCTCCCTGTACAACGCTTGAAATTTAATACAAACACTTCAAACCACCACGATAAGTAATTGCGTAACTTTTTACCTCAGACTTAAAACTTCCGAGTAAATTTTTATCTATCTTTATTTAATCATGTTGCATCAACACTTACATAGCAACTTTCTTATGCCGCCGGGAAAAATGTGAAAAGAGGTGGAGGGAAAAATTATTTACTGCTCAAAAGTTAGAATGATATGTTACTTATTTTGCAAGAACAAATATTCTTTATGCGCGGTATACAGATCACAAGAAAACACTCATGAAATTACTTAATTTTGCTTTTGTAAGGCATACTCGATTTTTTTAATATGGATTTTCTATTTTATTATACATTTTTTTTATAAAATTCCTTCCGAGATGAACCTGAAAACTTGTTTGTACCACCATCCCACCCGGCTTGGTCTATACCCAGAAATAAAAATCCGACATTTGTTAACCTTTTTAATATTGAGAAATATAAGAAGAGATTTTTGAAAAAGTTACGCTGAATACGTACGTGTTTTTCTAATATTTTTAATATACCCCATGTTCTGCAAATGGTTTTCGGTTTATTGTTTTTTTTTCGGATTTTCCATTACCAAATCGTTGTTGCTGTTGTTGCTGTAGCAGTAAAGACACTCCCCGAAATTTTGGAAAGAGTTATTGATATGTTGATGGTTCTTTTTCGGATATACATCCGCTAAGTTTCGGTAACAAGCGCCATTCGATTGTTCTGTAAATCGTGACATTTTGTGTGTCGAATGTGGGCAAATCGGTTATCTATATGTTTTGGAAATCGGAGTAGTTTTAATTTTACCGCCTTGATTTTGGTAACTTTAACAGAAGCGGTTGTGCTGAAAACATTTTAGAAAAAATGTAAAGAGATAATAAATTTATTTACCATACCTTCTCCATTTTAAGTTCAGAAAATTACAATTGAAGTTCAGAAAAGTACAATTCACGTTCAGAATTTCAAACTTAAATTCAGAAACTTACAATTCGAGTTCAGAAATTTACAATTCAAGTTCAGAAAATTACAATTCAAGTTCAGAAATTCCAATTTAAATTTAGAAATTTACAATTCAAGTTCAGAAAGTTAAAATTCAAGTTCAGAAATTCTAATTTAAGTTCAGAAAAATATAATTCAAGTTCAGAAAAATACATTTCAATTTCAGAAAATTACAATTTAAGCTCAGAAAAATTACGATTCAAGTTCAGAAAATTACAATTCAAGTTCAGAAGGTTTGTCTGGAATTTTTTCCTCTGTGCAATGGCAATTAAAGTATGTAAGATGCTAAATGTTAGCGCTAATAATTTGACACAAGGATATGAGGGCTTACTATCTGTTAAGGAAGCATTGGAATTCTTAACTCACTTAAATCAATTTTGCTCGCACGACAGAGATAGTGAAGAAAAACCCTTTCCTCTCTTCACTTTCCTCCACTCATAAGAGGTCAGTTACAAGGACATCCAGCATTGAGTATGACAGCAGAACATCCACAATCCCGCAAATAACGTATAAGTACTGTGTGCACAGATCAAATCTTCCTCCGCCTGCCTATCGCAACCCTGTGGAGGTCTCCCCGCCCACTTACTTTCCAAGTACTTTCATGGCCGGAGCGTCCTCACGCACTTGTTGCAAAGAGTTATCTTCCGTTTGATTTCTTAGCACGGGATACAAGCCTTGGAGAAAACTTGGGGAACAGTATATCCAACCCACCAATGTCAACGAAGCATCAACACCTCCGCAAATAAAATGTAAGTATTACATTACGTAGTATGAGTTGGAATAACTTTTGAAAAATAACACCCTACTTATAATTTTCTGAATTTGAATTGTAATTTTCTGAACTTGAAATGCAATTTTCTGAGCTTGAGTTGTAAATTTCTCAACTTGAATTGTAATTTTCCGAACTTGAAATGAAAATTCTGAACTTTAATTTAAATTTTCTGAACTTGAATTGTAATTTTCTGAATTTAAATTGGATTTTCTGAACTTGAATTGGAAATTCTGAACATGAATTGTAATTTTCTGAACTATAGTTGTAATGTTATGAACTTGAATTTGAAATTATGAACTTGAATTGTAATTTTCTGAACTTGAAATGAAATTTCTGTACTTGAATTGTAATTTTCTGAACTTGAAATGAAAATTCTGAACTTAATTGTAATTTTTCTGAATTTTAATTGGAATTTCTGAACTAGAATTGGAATTTTCTGAACTTGAATTGGAAATTCTGATGTTGAATTGTAATTTTCCGAACTTTAATTGTAATATTCTGAACTTGAATTGGAAATTCTGAACTTTAATTGTAAATTTCTGAACTTAAAAGGTGTATAAAAAGATAAAAAATAAATTGTTTTAATATAAAAAATACAGCGTTTAATTAACACAAATAAAAAAATAATAACGAATTAATGTTATGTATAAAAAAATGAAAAAAGAAATGTTGGCTAAAGCGCGGATTTGAACTCACCACCGCTTCTCGAATACATGTCCAACATCCCTAGATCCCTACCAGACCAGCTTTTGCAATTCGATATCGAATATCAAATTTGTAGTTAATATGAAAACAACAAAATTTAAAGTAACTTCGAATTTTGTTAATAAAAACAAACACAATTTCAAATTACACGATTTTCCTGATCATTTTTTTTTATTATTATGGTACTTATTTATCCTTTTTCCTCATTAAATTGTGGTGTGATATATTTTAAATACATTCTACATTCTACATTCTACATTGGTATTGGAGCTTGTTCTCACGTTTGACTGTCCTGCTGAGGATGTAAATTCTATGTATCGTGAGATGAAAAATATTAACTTTAGTGAACTATTTAATTATCTGTCTTTATAAGGTTTTTTGTAATCATGTTCCACTAAGTGGTGCTGATGTTATGAATATACCTTGTCCCTGGACGAAAAGTTTGCCTGAAGCAATTTCCTGTTTGATGTTACTTGCCTCTAGCTTGAGCATGAAAGCCAAGTGCGCTATATTCTAATGCCGTTAATGAAAAAATGTCCTTGAAAATAAATCTTCAAATAAAGTTTTCACCTTCCGCCTACCGCTTCTACTTAGTGATGAGACTACTAACACGGAGTTAGCCAACCGCGACCGGCGTCTTCATTGCTGGCGTCTGAATGTATAAACGTTGTATAACTTCTAACTAACCATGAAAAGTTAAACAATTGAACAGCACGTTCAAATGATAAAATTGCTTTTGAAAGAATTAATGTTTATTACTTTATGACTTGTGATAAGGGAATCATTTACAGCGACGAAACTCATATTTGTGAAATATGTATGTACATAGCTTGAAGGGCTCTTACCATGTTAATTATTTGTCCGAAGGGGTACTAAAACCCTACTGCGCCACTGCTGTTTTAAAGTTGAAATTTTCATACAATGAGTGCAAAAAACATTTAAGGGGTTACGCTACCTTTGAGCTTTCGGAATATCGTTTTTTGTTTTCTCGAAAAGACGCTTTTTAAAACGTTGCGCAGTGCTACTCTAACAATACTTGACATAATTATATGTTTTTGTAACCAAAATTTTCGTAAATCTATCAGCAATTAGAACATAGGTGAAAACGTGATTTTTAGTGGAATTAGACAATTCAGAATTTTAACAAAATCCCATGACAGGCTATAGTTAATTGCCTATTTTATAACCAAAGTACTCAACCGATCTTCAAATATTTTCAGGTTGGGCTCACGTGGTCAACTGGTATTTTTCTGGCTTTGTAAAATCGGGGCGGTGTCACGCCCATAGCCGACAAATATTTAATTTTCTCGAAAAGCTGAGTCTGTTCGCCTCAAGCTATTAATTATTGAGTAAATGTATGCTATATATTAATCTGTATAGGATTTTGGAAAAGTGGACCGTGCCACGCCACATATATGGGTATGTGTAGGTCAGTGTATACCCTTTTTGAGCCTTGCCCTGAAAGGAGAAAAATTTTAAATAAAAAATAAAATAAAACTTTAAAAATGAAACAAGCTTTACTTAAATTAAATTTGGCTAAATTATAAAAATTATAACTAAAATAAGCTAAATCGATTTTCAAACGATTAGTTACCCATTTGTATGAGGTTTTGAGGCTTACCAACGCATAACTTTACGATATGATGCCATACGAAGTATGGACTATGAATAAAGAAAATATGCAAAGAAGGCAATTGAGATAAGGTTTACAACAACTAAGGCATGACGTGGCTGAATGCGTTTATAACACTTCAACCATCTTAGGAGTGCAGGGTTCGAATCCCACTCCCGGGAGAAAAGGCTTTGAAGAGATTTAAAAAAGGTATAATCAAAACAGCTGTCGCCTTGTCCGTCCTGATGTCACGCTGTTTAAATTTTTCCAAATTATTAAATAGATTAGTTATCCATTTGTTATGGGAAAGTTTTGGAGTTATCACCGGGTAACTATCAATATTGTCTAGGCCAACAGGCCAAACCCAAAAGTATAAGAGGTCGCCCTCGCATTTTTTTGATATTTGTTAACAGACTCATACCATTAATTTATCTGATTGTTACTAATTTCTTATCGTAGTGTTATCCTGGGTTCAACTCTTGGGCAAAGTAGCAACAAAATTTAGAAAAAGTTTTTCAATTAGAAAAAAGTTTTTTACTCGGGATCGGCCTTCGCAAGTGATTTTGAAACACTCCGATGGCATATCTGCCATGAAACGCTTCTCAATGAAAATTAAGCTGCGTTGCAGATGCAGTTCGGAGTCGGCACAAAATATGTAGGTTCCGTCCCACCAATTTGTAGGGAAAATTGTTTTTGTTTTTCAACAATGTATCGATAACTTACAGAAAATTTATCGATACATTACAAAAGGATATCAATTGTTTTGGGAAAACGTATAGATTGTTTATCGGATTGTTTCGAATTTGCTTTCGGCGTATTATGAAAAAGTTATCGATTTTGGTGTCAAAAAATTTATCGATTTGCTATCGAGAAGTTATCGATCTTTTATCGGTGTGTTACCAGTTTGTTGTCGGCAGTTTATTAGCGACATCTCATCGATTTGTTATGATACAGATATCTATAAAACTTTAATATAAATTTGATGACATATGAGTAACCTTTTGCTGAAGACATTATCCAATTTTCGAACTAAGACCGTCCCCCTCCGTCTGGCAACACCCGGCCAACACGGCCAAGAGCAAGCAGCGCAGCACAGCTGTGCCTGCAACCACACGCCGTGATCGTTCGATCGTGTCCAGCCCGGTAATCGCGCAATTCATTAATTTTTTATACATACATACATATTCATCTTTTTCGAAAAGTGTTAATTAAATAAGTGAAATAAAAGAATAATATTTTGTTAAAACTTTAAAAGTCGTGCCCTCTCTATAATGAAAAGTTAGACACCTTTCTATGACAAGCCGATAAGAAACAAATAAGAAGCCGATAGCTCGGCAATAACAAGCCGATTACAAACTGATAATTTGACGATGATTACTCGTTATCGATAATAAGCCGAAGATTAAACCATATGGGTTGTTACCAATAAGCTGCCGACGAAGCTTTTCTCAAAAAACCCGAACCTATTTGGTCCTGGTAGAGTTACATCTGTGTGCTTCAACTTCAACCTCGGGCAAGGCTCTAGTTAACTTAAAAAAATTAGTTTCCAGACGTCACCTATGTGTGTGCACATTTTACTTTACGAGTACTTGGTACTCACGTCTTTTTTTCTCACTCTTTCTACGTATCGCTACCATTACATTTCGTAAATACTGAATGCCTAGGAAAACGGGACAGATACAGCTACATATATAAATGATCTGAATGTAGTGGTACTATTTAATATCTTATATCCCACTCAGCATTTAGGTGATTAAATTTTGAATTCTTGCTTAATGGTTCTCCCCACTTTCAGTCAAAAAATTTCTCATAATCACGAAAAATAATATACCGAAGCAAAATACAAAATCACAGAAACTACCCTGTAAGAGAATCTCTAGTTCAAAACTAGTGCACTTCTACTGCAGTCTGAACCACTAACAGTTCGCCATTTGTCTTTTTTACATGCTTTCAACTGGCGAATTTAACATTGCGATGTCCTAGGCGATGGAAATTGTCCCCGCAGCTATATACAAATATCCATTTTAGAACTAGTTCTTTATTGGCACTTTTTAGGTAGTTACGAACTAGTGTAAAATTTTACAGCTGATATCTAGTTCTTTCTTGGTAATATTTCGTTGGCCCCGAACCGGAGTGAAATTCTACATGTTGCTTCTAGTATGATATTATCGCATTTTTCGATAGTTCCGGAATGGTGGAATAGTGTTGAAAAAAAGGCATACTCATATGTAGTCGTAGCTTGTTAAAGCTTGTGGCAGTATTTTTGTTGGTGGCCTATTTTTAAATATATGTTAAATATGAAATATAAAAATCAAAACTGTCGATTTTATAATTGCAAATATAGCTACTAACAAAATTGTACTTACTTGGCACTCTAGGTCAAGTTCCGAATCAGCAGTTTGTATCACTAGTTACTGACTTTCCTTGAGGATAATTAACTATTACCATATGAAGTTAGAAGAGGCTCACCTTCTTTTGGTACAGTTTTGCTTATATTCTTTGGTCATATGCCCCCATATATTTCAGCTCTGCGGTCAGTTATCTATTTTAATTTTATTTATAAATCAATTTTTATTACAAATTTTTTTCTGTGCTATCATATTTTTGAATAATTTTTAGTGTAAAGTTTTTTCATCATACACAAGTGCCTGAGCTTCATACGGGAGTGCTTTTTCTTGGCGCTTTCATAAGAAATTCAAACATTTTCATATGATTCGAAATTATATGTGCGGGCATATGGGAGTGCTTTGACATTTTTTTTTATATGCAAAGTGTGAATTTGAATCTGTACCTATGATTCAGGGCGAAACAAAAACAAAAGTGCTACAAGTGTATAAGGGGTTGAGCAGCCCTGATATTACTCTAGAACAATTAAAGGTAAATTTTGCAATGATATCAAATATGAATAAAAAGCGTTTCGAAACATAAATCAAAAATGATTATTCAAGAATAATCACATTTATTGTACACATTTTTCTCCCGACGATACATTAATTTTCGAATAGAAAATACTTTTAAATTGAACGTTTCTACCATATATGTAATACTCTATATACTTATTGCTATTACATATATGGTTTTTAATCATCTTGGGGTATGATATTTGAATATTTTATGATGAAAAATTTCAAAAACTGCCGGCAGGGATATTATTTATAATTGCTGTTTTTATGTGCAGGTCCCTTTTTCGCTCTTATTTGAAATCCAAATCTATAAATAAAGTTTTGATTGTAAAGATGGAGATTCGTGCTATTAGCGAGCTTGGGTGCATATAAGTTTTTATTGATAGATGATTGATTGCTAGAACAGCTGATTTCTGTTCAAGATGCGCACAGGTCCGGCTAGTTTTTCTATAATAGCTCTCGTGCCGATATATTGACCCAAAGTTTTAACCTAGATCACCTTGAATATTTTACGTCAATAAGGGTATCACATGAAAGGAGCTAATGAAGCTATCACCATAGGACGCATATTGTTGTATATATCCAACCAGTTGGGGAGATATGGCCCAAATTTCAAATTGAGATATGTGAACACGGTTTTAGTAGTTTAGTGGGAATGTATGATATGAAAATGAGTTTCTCACAATTATTAATTTTATAATGTCGCGACCGCTACGCTCTTCTGTGACCTTTCTCCTACTAATATATTTATTTTAATTGTAATTTATCTGTCTATACTTTTTAGACTTGTAGTATCATTTGCTTTGGCAAAGGATATGAAAATAGGGTCAATGAAAAGTTTCCCTTTATCAAAACTTAGATCGCTACTTTGAAACCCGCGTTTTTATAAATATTATTCATGAACTTAGGTTCGTATATGGAAAAAGTACATAGTACAAAATAAGCTTTCAAAATGAAAGTTTTTAAAGCGACCTTCACGATAGGCAACAACCATACCAAGTGCAATGGCTACGGCTTTTTATGAGAATTCATGCTTAGACTTTGGATTAGCTAAGTAGAGGTAACTTTTTCTAAAATTAAAGCTCAAACACATTATTTCATTATTTCACGTTACAGAAAAGCATACTAAAATAGATTTTAAGTCACTTATTTTAAATTGTGTAAACCGAGCTAAAGGACTTTTAGCATTCGTAAAACTTTGGTCAAAGAAGTTCAACGACCATACATTACCAAAACGCTTATCCACTCATTAGTTAGACCTCTATTAGAATATGCTTCGGTAGTGTGGAACCCGCGTTATCAGACTCATTTCGATAAATTGGAATTAATTCAAAAACAATTTTTTATACCTTTATATTAAGTCGATTTCATGTTTGTCCCCTCATTTCCATACGAATTTTTGACCTACTGGAAAAGTCTTTTGCGGTAACTTCCCGTTGTGCTAGACACTTGATACTGAGAACATAGTTCAGATCTGCGAGACATTACAGTACTAGTGAAAAAACATCCGCTAGGTGGCGCGCAGATCGAGATATACAGAACATTAATTTTTAAAATGGAAATTTTGCGACCGACTTTTAACTAAGTGATCCAGAGACTTGAAGCTTAGCACACAGTTTGCGAGTCGATGGCACTACAATTCGTCGAAAACAAAATGCCGCCAGGTGGCAGACGAATCGAGTAAACGAAAATCCCTGAAAAAACACAGGGAATCTTGCGATCGATTTTTAAGTAACTTCTCGGTGAGTTGCATCTTGGGCCGTGAGTCAGAACCTGGTGACAATGCAATATTTGATCAATCGCTAGGTGGCGCATGGATCAAGATATTAAGAAAATTAATTTTGATTTCGAATTTTTCAATCCATTTTTAACTAACTTCCCGGTGACCTAGAGACTTGAAACTTGGCACACAATTCGATGCTTGGTGACAATACAATCTACAGAAACAAAATTCCGCTAGGTGGCGCGCTAAGTGAGATAACTGCAAATCCTTGAAAAACGAGGGAAATCTTGCATCGAAGATATGAAACTTGAGCCGTAAGTCAGAACTGGGTGACAGCGCAACATTTTATCAAACAAATTCCGCTAGGTGACGCATGGATCGAGATATTAGGAAAATTAATTTTAATTTGGGAATCTTTCAATCCATTTTTAACTAACTTCCCGGTTACATAGAGACTTGTAACTTAGCACATAGTTCGAGACCCGGTGACAATAAAATTGTATAGAAAACAAAGTTCCGCTAGGTGGCGTGCTAATTGATATAACTACAAATCCCTGAAAAACGAGGGGAATTTTGCGGTCAATTTTTGAGTAACTTCCGGTGAGCTATAGACTTCAAACTTGAGCCGTAAGTCAGAATCCGGTGACAATGCAATATTTTATCAAAAAAATTCGCTAGGTAGCTCATGGATCGAGATATTGAGAAAACCAGTTTTAAACTGGGAATGTTGCAATCGATTTTTAACTAACTTCCTGGATATCTAGAGATTTGAAACCTGAAATATAGAGTCTTACTCCGTGACAGTGCATGTTTGATCAAAAATTTGAGCTACGTAACGCAGAAGTCGAACTATTTAGAAGATTAGGCCATAGCTTTATGGCTAGCCTCCTGATTGTTGCAGGCGTTGTAGAATTCCACCTCGTTGAAGGCCCACTCAATGCACGTCCTTGCATACTTTTAGCGTATGCGAGTTTCACCACGATTCTTTTAGATTTTCAAGCATATGCGAATTTCACACACGATTTTCAGCTGTGCAAATTAAGTAGCTGACAAACGAGGTGGAATTCTCTTGTTATGATGCACATTCACCAGCAATGAAAACTCACCACATCATCAATTGTGACTTATTTCCTCAACAATTGTGATCATATTCACCAACAACGATTGGCTTCGCCAATTATTAGAATAATCGCCAACAAGAATCATTCACCACATTCATCCTCTTTGTCCAATTCACCCGCTCCACCAATATAAAGACATCGAACAGCTATAAGAATTCGCCGATTTATATGTAGCACACATATATCTTTCTACAGTCACCTAAGCCGAATATAGATATAGACGTAGTACGTTCGAGCAACGCCAAGAACGGCGTTAGGAATTACTTAGAAATTACTTAAATTACTAATCAAAGTAAAATAGTTTTGATTTGGGAATCTTTCAATCCATTTTTAACTAACTTCCCGGTGACCTAGAGACTTGAAACTTGGCACATAGTTCGATGCTTGTTGACAATACAATCTACAGAAAACAAACTTCCGCTAGGTGGCGCGCTAAGTGAGATAACTACAAATCCTTGAAAAACGAGGGGAATTTGCAATCGATTTTTGAGTAACTTCCAGGTGAGCTGGAGATATGAAACTTGATCCGTAAGTCAGAACTGGGTGAAAATGCAATATTTTATCAAACAAATTCCGCTAGGTGGCGCATGGATCGAGATATTAGGAAAATTAATTTTAATTTGAGAATCTTTCAATCCATTTTTAACTAACTTCCCGGTTACCTAGAGACTTGTAACTTAGCACATGGTTAGAGACCCGGTGGCAATACAATTTCTAGAGAACTAAGTTCCGCTAGATGGCGTGCTATTGAGATAACTACAAATCCCTGAAAACGAGGGGAATATTGCGGTCGATTTTTGTGTAACTTTCCGGTGAGCTAGAGTCTTGAAACTTGAGCCGTACGTCAGAACTCGGTTACAATGTAATATTTTGTCAAAAAATTCCGCTAGGTGGCTCATGGATCGAGATATTGAGAAAACTAGTTTTTAATTGGGAATATTGCAATCGACTTTTAACTAACTTTCTGGATATCTAGAGACTTGAAACCTGAAATATAGAGTTTTACTCGGTGACAGTGCAATGTTGATCAAAAAATTTGAGCTACGTAACGCACAAGTCGAACTATTTAGAAGATTAGGACATACCTTTATGGCTAGCCTCCTGAATGCTGCAGGCGTTGCAGAATTCCACCTCGTTGAAGGCCCAACTCAATGCACGTCCTTGCATACTTTTAGGCGTACGCGAGTTTCACCACGATTCTTTTAACTCTTCAGGCGTATGCGAATTTCACCACGATTTTCAGCTGCGCAAATTAGTAGCTGAAAAACGAGGTGGAATTTTTTTGTTATGATGCACATTCACCAGCAATGGAAATTCACCACATCATCATTGTGTTGAACTTACTTCTTCAACAATTGTGATCATATTCACCACAACGATTGCTTTGCACTACTCCGGCTTCGCCAATTATGAGAATAATCGCCAACAAGAATCATTCACCACATTCATTCCTCTTTGTCCAACATCACCCGCTCCTCCAATATCAGACATCGAACAGCTATAATAATTCACCGATTTATATCTACATAAAAATTTTAGAAACAAGTTTTTTTAATTAGAATACATTTTTTCTAGTCGGGGTCGCCCCTCGGCAGTGTTTAGCAACCACTCCTAGAATAGTTCTGCCATGAAAACGCTCTGCTCGCAATGCGTTCGGATTCGGCATAAAAGAAGTAGCCCCGTCCCTCCATTTGTAGGAAAAATAAAAAGAAGCACGACGCAATCGAGGAGACGCTCGGCCCAAAATCCATTCGGAGGTTATCGCGCTTTAAATTATTTTTTAATTATTTTATAAAAGCTTATAAAATATTAATTTACATATATACGTACGACCTAAACTTGCAAGCGCTGGCATCAGAGGTTATCTGCTGCGCTTTAAATTGATTTACATATGTATATTTACTAAATATAATTTGCTATCTCTTTTATGTCAAGAAATAAAAATTTTAATAAGGATACATTTAAACTACCCCTTGATGCTCGGCGTCACGTCCATTTCGAAACCATCAATAATGTGATCATAAATACGCAGGGTCGGCTCAAGAGAATTTGGGTCCCTAGGCGAGTTATAATTTGCGGCCCCTTTCTCCGTATTTATAGAAAGAAATTGGAGATCAGAAAATTAGAGATGAGAAATATTCAATTCAAACTTAGTGTCAATAAAACAATTTCACAATTCGATCATGATTAAATGTTTGTGGTCTTTTATGAATTGTAAGAGCTCACGAAACACAAAAATGTGCACGTCTGATCAAGTCGAGACTCGCGAGAGCTGGAGAATCACACATGATTGCCAGTTGCGCAGTATTGTCAGTTGACTTCCAGTCTTTGTGAAGGCGCGCTGCTGCACATTCTGGTTTGTGCGCGAAGATTTGAAATTACGCGCAACTCCACTAGCGTTATGGTGAAAATTTAATTTTGTTTATGAAACTAAATATATCGCCCCTACAAATTTCTTTTATACCTTTCATGAAATGAATGGTATATTAATTTCGTCACGAAACCCAAATTGTAAGTCCTTAAAGGAAAATAGATAGACCCACCATTAAGTATACCGAAATAATCAGGTTGAAGAGCTGAGTTGATTTAGCCATGTCCGTCAGTCTGTCTGTACGTCTGTCTGTTTGTATGCAAACTAGTCCCCTCAATTTTTGAGATATCTTCATAAAATTTGGTGAGCGGGTGTATTTGGGTGTCCGATTAGACATTTGTCGGAACCGCCGGATCGGACCACTATAGCATATATCCTCCGTACCACCGATTTTTCAGAAAAAGAGGATTTTTGTAATATCTTACTCAATTTAACAGATTGAAGCTTCAAACTTCACCATATATTGCACATATTGTTGCCTGAAAAAATTGATGAGATCGGTCGTATATATATGTATATATCCCCCACAACCGATTCTTCAGATAAGAAACTTTTCGTAATTTGCTGCCCTATTTAAGAGCTAGAGGCTTCAAATCTCAACGAATGCTTACGTATATATCATATATTGTGTCTAAAAAATCATACAGTATCGTGGTATATGTAGTATCTATATGGTGGTGTATATAGTATATATTTGTACCGAATCTGCCGCAAATCCTCATTTTGCAATCCTCTGCTAAGTTCGAATCACTAAACTGTTGAATAAATAACTCCAATATTGAATGATGGAAAAATGGGCTTTATTAAGTCTTCACAATAACACTTATACTAATTTCACACAGACGGCTTATTGAATATAAGGCATTCTTCTACATTAAGACGCTTATTGAGCTCAATCTTCCCTACAAAATTCGAATCTATTATTATTTCATTAGTAGCTAATCGAATGCCTAATGAAGTCAACAAGCACAATGCAACTCTGTTGGCAGCGTTTCCGCTTCCGTTTTCCGTTTCTTAGTTTTCAAAGCAAATGTCATTGTCTGCATGGCGGAACGATACAAGGTGGCCGCATCGAACAGCTGATTATAACCTTTTTTATTTGATTTGATACATCAACTACCGGCGCGTACGATTTTGACATTTGTCCATCGAATTTACAAGTACATGGAATGTGTTGTGAGGTATGTCACCATGCTCCCATCCTCTCAGACTGTATCGTTCCGCCATGATTGTCGTGTCTCAGCCTTCAGACTACTCGTAGCATGTTACTTCTGTGTGAAAGCAACATTACGATTTCTATTAGCAGGATCTAAATGAGTGATCATTAGTTCCTGTGTGAAACAGTATGATACGTGTGCTACTGCGCTGGCTTAATAACTCAACTGATTGATGAGACTCGTCTGATGAAACTTTACTAGTGGCCGCCAGATCGCGTGCTTTATCAACTGATTGATTAGCTCAACTCAAACTGAATACCTCTTACTCGCCTGCCCCGCTTTTATAGTTTACGCTGCATACTTCTAGGCTCTTCGATTTCCAGACTTACGAGTCATTTTCGCTACAAATCGCTCAGCCACAACTACGTGCACAAATTATGCTCTCTCTTGTGACAACTCAGATAAGATAGTATGCATGTGCCATGTGCATTGCGCCGCTCCGCTGCTCGTATACGTAGATATGTGTGGACAGCAATATTTATTCGTTTACTGTAGATTCATATGATTGATTATTGCAATGTGAATGTGTTGTAGTTTGACATCTCTCGCGCTACTACATAGGCGCATAGTAATGCATCTGTTGTGTGACATCTCTCTCGGCTGCCTTCTATATGGGTATGCTTCCCCGCCAACCCACATGATTTGATTATTGACGTAATACTGCTTGGCATGGCCTTCGCATCGCCTTAGTGATGGTATAGGTAGTGATGCTATATCCGTGACAATATATATAGTATATATGTATATTTCGCATCTTTAGCGCCCCATTTTACACAGCTAGAGCTTCAAATTCACCGATGCTTACGTATATGGCAGATATGGGTTGTCTGAAAAATCATGAGAGATCGTTGTATATATAGTATATATCTCATACAACCGATTTCAGATAAGAACTTTTCGCAATTTCTACCCCATTTAACAGCTCTGAGCTTCAAATTTCACCATTGCTTACATATATAGTATATATTGTTGTCTGAAAAATCATTGAGATCGTGTATATATAGTATATATCTCATACAACGATTGTTCAGATAAGAACTGTGCGCAATTTCTGCCCCAATTTTAGTATATAGCTTATGTCTGAAAAAATACATAGCGAATGGGGAGGTCGCTGGTGAGTGGCGGTATATAGATTATGACGTCATGACTCACACCTAGCCATTTTTGCCCCGTTTTTTACGGAATGAAGCTTCAACAAATTCATTAAAAAAAAAAATAAACACAAACAAAAATAAAAATAAAAAAACAAAACAAAAAATAACAATAACACACAAATAGTACGTTTACGTCATAAATTTTATGAAATTCGTGATTCGTAGTCATAGTTTTTACATTCGACCACAAAAACGTGAAGCTTTGCATCCTCACTACTAACAGTACCTACGCTATTTTTATACTCTTCATCGAGAAATGAATGTAATTTCAATATTTACGTCACGAAACCCAAATTGTAGTCCTTAAAGGAAAATATGATAGACCTCACCTATATATGTATACCGAAATATCAGGTGAAGACCGGAGTGATTTAGCCATGCTCCGTCTGTTCCGTCATGTCTGTTTGTATGCATACTAGTCCTCAATTTTGAGATATCGTCATAGAAATTCGGTGAGCGGGTGTATTTGGTGTCCGATTAGACATTTTTCGGATCTGTGGCTCCGGATCGACCACTCTAGCATAGTATCCTCCATACACCGATTTTCAGAAAAAGAGGATTTTTGTAATATCTTCTCAATTTAACAGATTGAGCTCAACTTCACCATATTATTTCGTATATTGCACGTATTGTTTGCCTGAAAAATTGATGAGATTCGGTCGTATACATATAGTATATATCCCCACAACCGATTGTGTCAGATAAAGAACTTTTCGTATTACTGCCCTGTTCTTAGAGAGCTAGAGGCTTCAAATTCAACGAAT